>VZRR01013705.1:20973-49106 GCA_013398015.1 Oreocharis arfaki
TGGTCGGCCGGCTGCTGGCGGCGGAGGCAATTTGCGGCTGCCTGTGGCCTTGCAGGTCCTCTGGCTGTGGCGCAGTGGAAGGCCGGGAGGGACGGCGAGGGAGGTGGCGGTTCCAGTAACCGTTCCAGTACGGTGCCCGTTCGCGTACCGGTGCTAGTCACGGCGCCAGTGGCTACCAGCCATTCCTGCTCGCCGCCCTTGTTCCCGGGCGGTCTCCGCGCCGTCACCGGGCTCGCCCCTCCTCACAGACTACAGCTCCCAGCATGCCTCCTGCCCGCCCCACCGGCCGCGGGGTGCACTGGGAAGGCCGCGCTCAGCCGGTCTCCGCGGGCGCGGTGCATGCCGGGAGGGCTGCTCGGCTCGTGTCGACGGGTCTGAAAAAAAAATCAATAAATGCAATAACGAGAAAAGTCGTCCAGTCTGAATACAATCACATCAGCCAGTGTCGATTCTGTGCCTTTTTCTGTGCAAACTCGCTTTTAATTACTACCCTACATGTGAATATCCATTTGTATTGATAAATATGGTAAATATCAATAATAAGTATTATTAAGTATGTAAGTATCAATAGCGATAATTAGAATATAAGGAGACTGCATGTGCATTTCATTGTGTGGGAGGGCTTAGCCAAGGTTTTGAAGTTTTTTGGATGCCAGGAGTGAGGACTACATAAACAATATTCACCCCAGTAAGAAAAATCATGTCTTGCTTTGTAGCTTCCGCTGGCGGATTTGAACCCAGACTTGCAGAAACCCCTGGACAGCGACTCTGACAGCGGCCAGGGCAGCTGTGAGACGGCCTCCCCACGTCCCCTTGGCAAGGGCACTGCATCCTTCGAGGACAGAGGTCTGTAACATTTCTATGAATTGTTTTTCTCCAATACTACGGTTTTTATTTCATAAATACCTTTTAGGAGGCTGTCACTGCTTGACCTGCAGGATTCCAAACTCTTTGTTGCTCAGAATGTGGGCAAGCATCTTTAAACCTCGGAAAAGTGGTTTTTGAGCTACAGAAAGAAAAAGAGTGAATGGGATATGTCTTAATTACTTATTCACTTTCTTTTCTGATTTGTTTAATCTATGTAGTGTGACTTTTATTACCCTTTCAGGGCAAGACACTACCAGTGAAGGATTTCCAGCTTTGCTTTTTTTAAAAGTTAAGAACGTATAACATCAATTTGGGTAATTAAATGCTGTTCTCTGGGGAGAAGGGGATTTTGAAAAGTTGGGTTCAAGCGCATTTGCTGTAGATGGTGACATAGGTGAAATTTAAGGGATGTAGATTTGGTTGTTTGTTAATTAACTCGTGGGATTTTCCTGTTTTTTTTTCATATGTTTTGCCAGATTCAGAGGAAGAGATTTTTGTGCGTAAAAAAGCGAAAAACAAGAAGGTGCTCCAGGATAGTGAGAGCGAAGAGGGGGAGGATGGAGACTCATCTGTGCAGGAAGATGCTTTGGGTGGAGACAAGGAAAATGGGGAGGAAAAGGAGAACATTGCTGCTGAGAAGAACAAGAAATCCCATCGGATCCGCCCGGCTCTGCTGGACAGTGATGACAGTGACACTGGTGACCGGTTACAGATTGAAAAACTTGAAACAAACAGGATGTCTGGCTTGCCTGAGGGCGAGCTGGAGGAGGAGAGACCCCTAAAATCTGGGAAAAAGTACAGAAAACATAAACATAAACAAAATGTTGAAGAGGAGCCAGCCAAAGAAGCTGTAGGAAAATCCAGAAGAAGGAAGCAGAAGGAGAAAATAATGGAGTCCATTAAACAGCTGAGAAAAGAGAAGAAGCCTGTGGCAGAGGTGGGTATTTTGGCAGAAAACCTCAGATAATTTCTCAACTAAGTTAAATTTATTATTGCTTCTGGTTATTCTGTTCCAAAGCTTCAGTGTTGTGTCCACACTCCTGCAGCAGGTTTGGGATCCGCAGGGATCCATGGAACACATACAAGTTTAACCTGCAAAGTCTGCAGATTCATTTAAATTAGATTACATTAGATTTGCAGTTTATGGAAGTACAAAACCTAACGCTTGATGATTTAATGTCATTTTAAATTAATGTCAAAGAGCCAAAGGGACCTTCTGAAAGGAATCACACAAATAATTTATTCTTCTGGAAGCAGGTTGATGGTGGTGAGAGGTTTCCCTTCAATGACAGTGGATGTCTTCTGGATGACAAGGAACTCTTTGATAATGGCTTGGAAGAGGAGAATGGTCAACCCCCTGAGGATGAGGAGTCCCTGGAATCCATACGAGCAGCTGTGAAAAACAAAATGAAACAATACAAGGTAACAGTTGACCATGAGACAAAATTATTGTAAATGTACTCTCTCCCAAACTGATAGAGAATGGGTTTAGATTAGATACTGGGAAGAAATTCTTCCCTGTGCGGGTGAGGAGGCCCTGGCACAGGTTGCCCAGAGAAGCTGTGGCTGCCCCATCCAAGGGCAGGTTGGATGGGGCTTGAAGCATGCTGGGATAGTGGAAGGTGTCCCTGCCTATGGCAGAGGGTGGGACTGGATGGGCTTTAAGGTCTTTCGCAACCCAGGTCGTTCTGTGATTACTGAATTTAGCAAGAATTTGTACCTGACCAGATTCTAAAACTTGCTTTGACCATAATGGAGTGGTACTGCTGTGGCAGAGGAGAGAAGAGCCTTCTGGTTTTTGTTGTTAAAGATGGAGGGATGTTGTCTTTAAAAGTTAAAAAGTTAAAGTTAAAAGTTAAAGTTAAAAAGATAATGCTGGAGTAGGAGCTTTGGAAATCTGCCCTTCTGTGGGGTTTGTGGTGGTTTATGCATACACTTGCTGGCTTTGCTGACCAGTGGTGGTTCTGTACAGTTATTTTTGATGTGTTTGCCCTTGATGAGTGCCAGTGTATTGAGAGAAATTGTTGAATTTCTTCTTATGCTCTATAGAACAAAGAACGTTTTCCTGATGGTGAAGGCTACAAACATGTATTTGATGAGGAGAATGAGGAGCCTGTATTAAAGGAACCGCAAAGGAAGGTGAAGTCTTCTTCTTTTTAAAGCTCTATTTTGTTGTTTGTTGTGACTAAAATGGTTTTGTATGCACAGTGTGGTTTGGGTTTTTTTAATACTGGGTGCTTTATTTTGATTTCTTTCTGTTTGAAAGGGAAAAATAAGCTGTTTAAGAAATAGAGAGAGCGCCCCATGTTTTGTTTCTTGACTTCAGAAGCCTTTCTTTTCTCCCCTTAAGGAGCGGAAAGCAGCAAGGTTGAGTAAAGAAGCCATTAAACAACTACATAGTGAGACCCAACGGCTTCTTAGAGGTAAAACTTAAATTCTTTGTATATAAAGGGGTATAAACTGTTCAAAAATTCAGAGGAGAAATTGAAAGAATTTACACAAAAGTTTAGAGCCTTCTCTGACCTAACGACTTATTTAGAGTTGAAGAGTGCAAGACTGTTTTTGTTGAAGGACCTGTTAAAGGTATTTTTGTAACTAATGAAAATAAAGATACTTGTTATCAAATAAAGGTTTCAGATGATGTTTTGCATCTTCTCTCACTGTCTTGCTCTGGCAGAATCATCCGTGTCTCTCCCATATCATGTGCCTGAGGCCAAAAGCGTTCACGACTTCTTCAAGCGCAGGCCTCGACCAGCATGTCAAGGAAATGCCATGGCCCTGCTGAAGTAAGGACTTAAACCTTCCTCATACAATTTTTTCATGAACTTTAAGCATCTCTAGCTTTTCTTTTGAGGATAACCAGACTTTCTCAGGCTCCTTTAATTCTGTAAAAGTAGGAAATTAGGAGAATGTTATTGCTAACATAAGGCAAAGCTGCACTCCTGACACAGTCATACTGTTAAAGTGATCAGGGCCAGGAGTAACTCAGATGAAGGAACTTACAGGTGCAGAGTTACTTTAATGGGATTTAGGGTGAACCCCAACATTTTACTTGGGCTGTTTCTTCTCTGAGTAATGTGTAGTAAAATACTGAAGCTAAGGTAGTCACAAAATCCCTCGGGAATTTCATAGTGTGATACTGTAACCAGTACAAAGCTTTTACACTTCCTTGAGTTCTCACGGTGAAGTTTTCCAGATTTCTGTCCTTCACCTCTTCCTAAACATTAATGACAATAATTAGGAAATGGTTTCTTCCTCTCAGTTTGTCCTTAACCTCATCTCCCTTTCACACTAGCCATGGGTGATATGTTTCTTTCTGCCTTTGTTAGGTCCTCTAAATACCAGCTGCCTCTAAATGAAGAATCTGCAGCCACAGGGAACTTGAGCAAGGATTGCAAAGATGGGCCAATGGAAGGTGAACAATCAGCAGCTGCTGAACCAGAAAAGAACTTGGCCAGAGATGTTGATGCTTCTGTGACTGAGCCTCTTGCTGCTGCAGGGAAGAACTTGCCAGAGGACTGTGCTGAGCAGCCCAGGCAGGACAGGGAGGATTCTCATTCAGTTGCGGGGACTGTAACAACTGATGATAATGCAGAGGAGCAGCAGCTCTCCAACTGCCTGAGCACTGACTGCAATGAGCAAAAGGAGAGTGAAACTCCTCCAGCATCTGGAGATGCCCTCATGCAAAGAGGGGAAACAGCACTAGATGTACAAGGTGAAACAAACACTCAACAAGTGGGGCCTGGACTGGTGACACAGCCTGAAAAAGTGAGGAAGTCCAAGCTGGATAAACTTCGTGAGCTGGGAATAGATGTGTCAATCAAGCCAAGAATCTGCTCTGACAATGAATCCTTCATAAACCTCGATGAAGCTGATTCAAATAAAGGTATCACTTGTGTTGTAGTCCTAAGCAGTGTTGATCTGAGCTTGGCTGGAAAATTCAGAAATATTTAGGTGATATAACAGTCAGGCACATTCACTTACTAGTGTGGATTCTTTGAGACATGTTAACAAAAATTTAGAATTGCCTGGTGGCTGGGAGGCTGGGCTGGAAGTGAATTGAGGTCTTGTGGATAAATGATAGTCAATGGCAAGATAATTTAATATTAGCTAATATCAATTAAGTACAAGCTACAGCAAAAATATTATGTGGTGGTTTATTATTAGTTGAATAGAATGATTTTGCCAGTATTTTAATAGTAAAGATTTAGCTTTTCAGCTGTCTTTGGGGGCAAAAACAGCTCAAGACCTACTCTTACTACAACTTTTAAACAATCAATGCTTTTACATGTTACCACATTATTTAATTAATATGTGTTTAAAGAACTAGAAGCCCTGAAAGCACGTTTCTTGAAGCACACTCTCCAGACATCGAAATCCAAAGTGGAACGGCCCATAAACATGAACATTATCCGTAAGGAAACGACATCTGATGGGAAAGAGGAGCTGAGAGCAGATGTGGTGCCAGCAGTTTTGGCTGCAGAGAGCCTGGAGGAAACCGTCCACACAAAGCCAGGTTGGTGGGGGAGAAGAAGTGATGAGGGTTTGAATTGGAAAACACTTTTGTCTTTATTTTCCTCTCTCATGCTCCATTTCCCAGTGCTGCCCTACGAAATACAGGTGAAGGGATCTTCATCTGTGAGATTACTGTGTTTGTTCCCTCTAATGGATAGCCCTGTTTTAATAAAAAAGTTCTTGGTGGACCAATTAAATAGCAGTGGCCTGTGTAGGACAGCCTCAGTCAGATCTTTGTGACTGGTACCTTGGATTTTTCATGCTTCCATGAGAAGCTGCGGTTGCCCCATCCCTGGAAGTGTCCAAGCCCAGGTTGGATGGGACTTGGAGCACCCTGGGATAGTGGAGGGTGTCCCTGCATGTGTCGGGGGGTGGAAATGGGTGAATTTTAAGGTCCCTTCCAAGGCAGCCATTCCCTGATTCTGTTCCTGCTCAGGTGAAAAGCTCCAGGCCCTGAAGGCCAAGCTCCAGGAGGCCATGAAGCTCCGCAGGACCGAGGAGCGCCAGAAGCGGCAAGCGCTGTATAAGCTGGACAATGAGGAAATGCTGGAGGAAGACGAGGAAGAGGAGGAGGAGGAAGAGATGACAGATGAGTCTGAGGAGGAGGAAGAAGAAGAAGGTGATCATGAGGTCTGTATGCAACATTTTTCCATAACCTTATCAGCTTCTCCATTCTACTTCCTCTCTCCAATGGAATGGGACTTTTGTGCACTACGAATTAGGGAAATTGCTAAGAATTCTTCCTAAGCTAAAAAATTGCTGCAGTTGGCATATTCAGGGTTTAGATTGTCTAATCTTGAATTCATGAGTATTTTCTTTATTTGTCTAAACACTATTAAAACCAAATTGAAGTAATTAAAAGATTCAGATGCCTCTTTCTCTTTTTATAAATCCTTGGTTCATTGCTGGCAGGGCCAAACGGGTCACGTGCCTGACCTGGGGTAGGGTTTGCAATGGCAATAATGATTATCTGTGCTGTGTTTGGGGATGTTTTTTAGAAGTCAGAATTTCTGCTTGATGAAGCTGAGGAAGATAATGAAGATTCGGAAGAGAAACACATTGAAGATGGTGATAAAGAAACCGACAAAGAATCAGTTGATGGAGAAGAGCTGGAGAAATCTGAACACTGTGATTCTGTTCTAAAACATCCTTCAACGGAGTCTACATTGATGCTTTTTAAGGACAGCTCCTCAAAAATGGGGTAAATAATCCAAGCCTTAAAAATGGTGACTGAGAAATTTTTAATTTGATCAGCATGTGTAGGTGTTTTTATTTAAAGTCCCTTTTGTAAGTATTTTTGTGTTACCTTGGGATTTTTTTGCAACTCCTCCTGAATTTATTAGCAAATACCTTTTATTTAATGAATTGCAGATATTCTCTTCCTGATGAGAAACTGGAAATGGAAGAAACTGCAGACAAAGGACCTACCAAGTTAGGTAAAGTAGAATTATTGCCCTACATAGCTGCCTTTTTTTTTTTTTAAACTTAGCACATGTAAAAGTTTCTATTTAAGATTAGTATTCAGTATTTCTGCTATTTCATCACCTGTATAGTTATTACAGAATTTAAAAATTTAGATTGATGAAGAAATGGGAGGGCTTGGAAAAAACTAGAGGGGGAAAAATGTTAAAAATAATACTGGAAGAAACATGAAATTCAGTAAAAAAGTGTAGTATGCATCCTGTGAGAAGAAGGAAATCCAACATGACCACAAAATGAATTTTTAGCAAGGTGTCAGTGTTGCAAAATATTATATTGAGGTTTTACTGGATTGCACACAAAAAAAAATGTTAAGCACTGTTTTTTTATTTCCAGAGGATGATGATTCATTTTCTCTACCAACACTGGCGAAAGAGAACAGCCACAACAGCAGCTTTGAGTTCATTGGCTCCATGATCCCATCCTACCAGCCCTGTAACAAACAGGCCTCGCGGGGAGGGAGCTTCTTACCTGCAGCAGGAGGGTTCAGGTCACCCTCCCCAGGTTTCTTCAAAACAAGCTTTATCAGCTCTGCTTCCAAGGTGAGATTCTCAGTCCTGGTCATGTGTTATATTAATAAATAAATGTATTTTATCGGGACAGTCAGATCTATCAAAAAAAATCAAACCAGACAAATGCTTTGGTATCAGTAAGATTTCAGAAGAGCAAACTGTCTCTGGGGTTTGTGTCCACAATGGAATGGATAAAAATGACATTATAAAACTTACAGTCTAAAGCATCAAAAAAAAGATGCTCTAATCTGGTTTTTATATCTAAAATATGTGCATCATAGATATGGTTTTTAAGAATGCTTTCATGGGCTACACAACATATGATGTCAGTGAACTCCTGTGGTATATTGGAGCAGCATGGACATAATTCGGCTCTTGCATGGTTTGGGTTGGAAGGAACCTCAAAAATCCATTCCCTCCCCCTGCCATGGGCAGGGACACCTTCCACTATCCCAGGTTGCTCCAAGCTCCATCTAGCCCAGCCAGGAACACTTCCAGGGATCCAGGAGCAGCCACAGCTTCCCTGGGAAGTCTGTTCCAGTGCCCCTTGCATTTAAATTTAGGCTTGCTAAACAACTTAAATATTTTTATATTCCCTTGACTAGAGCTCAGGAAAGACCTCTGAGCCTTCTCTTCCTATAGAAGATTCCCAGGACCTGTATAATGCCTCTCCTGAGCCCAAGAGTTTATTTCCAGGGGCTGGGGAGTCAAGGTTTCAATTTTCCCTGGAAGATGACACTCAGAGCCAGCTGCTCGATGCAGATGGGTGAGTGATGGGTGTAAAGGATGGTGTTTTGTGCCTGTTAACAGAAACAGGATGTGCAGACCAGCAAGATTTTTCTAACTACAGCCTTTCTTTCAGGTTCTTGAATGTTGGACAGCACAGGAATAAATACCAGTCTTCAAAGCATCCACTGCCACTGGCTAGCATGGATGAGAATGCCATGGATGCCAACATGGATGAGTTACTGGACCTGTGTTCTGGACAGTTCAGCAGCCAAGCTGAGCATGTGCCAAACACCAGCAGCACCAAAAAGCAGAACATGGAGGAACTGCTCAATCTTTGTTCAGGAAAATTTGTGTCTCAGAGTATGTCCTGAATTCTCTTTTCAGCTTTGCTGGTTACTTGATTTAAAAGTTTTTAGCTGAGGTAACTTCAGGTCTGGGCACTGATGCCACGTGTGGAATTTTGTCTTTGTTGGGAGCATGTGCAGTGTTATTTCTAGGATGTTTTCTGACACTTTAGGAGCAGAAATAAGTTGCCATTGTATTGCTTTCCGTAGCAGGTTCTCCAACATGGGCTTCTTCGGTGTCTTCCAAGGCAGAAAAAGACAGTGACATAGAAGATCCAATGGCAGAGGCTCTGGAGCTCTGTTCAGGCTCCTTTCCCACAGACAGGTTAGCATTGCTCTCCTAAAATTTACGGAAGTTCATTCTGGTAACTGTCTCGTTTCGCTCTTTAAAGTGCTTTCTTGTTTGACATCAATTTGCTGTCAGCGAAAGTGTGCTTTGTTTTGGAGGTGAAGGGGAGGAATATTGCAAATTGCTCAGCAATTACTCTCTAATTTGCAGCATAAACTGTTTCCCACAGCTACTGTGAAGGGAAATTCTTTGTCTTTCACCGATAGTGAAAGAAAGAGTGAAGAGCTTTCATTAAACTGAGAAAAGATGATTAAAAGTGGGACTTTTGGAGTCTATTCTGGGCTGTTGCCAAACTGCTGTAACCAAGTGTAAAGTTGGATACTTGAAGTTTTTTATTGACTAAATTGAAAAGTGTATGGCTGCCTGACAAAAGGATAATGAGGCTTAACAAGAGGGAATGTTAGGGGGATCCATGAGAAATTTGAGAGGGGGAAGAATTGGAAATTAGTGCTTGTCCCATGGTTTCTGCAAGTGAAAACCTGAGGTCTTAAAACATCAACACTAATGGGGGTTTGGGGCATTTATAGCTAAATGCTGCTGGGAGATTGTAGCTCTGAGCACTCACGGGGAACTGCCTAACAGCAGCTGATGTGGGCATTAAAATTTTGCCTTGATTTTACTGGAGGTGAAATGAAAATGCCTTTCTCCCATCTATGTTTTTCCTAGAGAAGAGGAAGAGGAGGAGGAACAAGAAGAACTTGGTGGTTTTCAGCTTTTAACAGACGATGAGGCCTTTGCAAGTGAAGAGGTGTGAACTGATGGAGCCAGGCAGCTGCTGGATAAAATGGATAATTCTATTTATCTTCCTAGGTTTTTAATATATCTATCAATGCAAAGTACCACAACTCCCGTAATAAGCTACTGAAACATTTTTCAGAGCAAACTTTGGATCATTTAAAAGACCTTCATATAATGATACAGTGAAAAATGCAAATCCTCTGAAATATGCCTGGTGTTTTAGTGTGTTGCTAATTGAAGAACAGACAAATCTGTCATTACAAAGCAATCCGCTCTCAGAAATTCCTTATTTCTGAAAACTTTCTCTTTGGCAGGATGAAAAAGGTGAAGATAGTACTGCTGAAGAAGCAGAAATGAGTGATGAAGAGGAAGAACTGCTGAGGCATAGACCAGGCTTGAAGAAAAAACTGTAATTTTTTTTTTTTTAATCTTAATTACCATAGAGAATAGAACATTAATAGCACTAGAAATTTAGTTTGGAATTTTTCCCTGTCCAGCATTATTAGCTGATATTCATATGATTTGGTTTTTCATGTGTCTCTCTTTTTTTACTTTGGTGCTGTCACATTGCATGAGTTGAACTGAGTTGCTTGTGTGTTATAGATGATTTCCATTATAATTTTCATTATAGATGGAAACCAAAAAGCCACAATAAAAGCAGTGCAACATTTTTTTGACCAAAAAAAGGGATGTGAGAATATTGTTGTCATTCCTCATGTCTTAAGATCTTATTTGTTCTAGCAAGTAGAACACAGAGTTGACTGTTATTGCCATCATCTTTGGCAGGGAATCTGGTGGATGACAATGGTTTGGGTGCTACATGATGTCAGGCATGCAAGAACTCAAGGCTTGATCTTTCCAAAAATTACATGAGAAATTACGATACATCCTTAGGAAATGTGTTAATTTTATGCCAAAAGATACATCTTGCCTTCTGAAGATTTGTGTGATGGCTTTTATGCTCCCAAACTGGACTCTCTCAACTTTCTTTCATAGAAAACTGCAAGATTTCATGGAAGAGGAGGCAGAGCTATCGGGGAGTGATGTGGGAAGTGAAGATGAGTATGATGGTGAAGACCTGAACGAATATGAAGAAGAGATTATTGATGAGGAGCTCCCAAACGAAGTGGAATTAGGAAACCAAATACAGAAATTCCACATGTCAGTGACATTATCAGTAGATATTTGGGTGTGTGAGGCCCTGGCTCTGAGATAGAACCTGGACTAACCTCTCCCTCTCTCCTGTGCTGGCAGGAAGGCGATGCTGGACGATGACAAGCGCCAGCTGCGCCTGTACCAGGAGAGGTACCTGCTGGATGGGGACCTGCACAGCGATGGCCCGGGCAGGACCAGGAGGTTCAGATGGAAAAACATAGGTGACCTATGATCCAGAGTTAACAGAAGGGGAGAAAGATTGGAAACAGGGCTTGTGTGTGTGTGAAATAGCACTCACTTAGTGGTCCTCAATAAAGTATTGCAGGAATAAACTGGGGGGATGATCCTGGGTTTTTTGTTTGGTTGGGGTTTTTTTGCCTTGTTTGGTTGGTTTTTGGTTTTGGTTTTTTTGTTGTTTTTTACTAGCCTCCATTTTCAAAATTGATAGCTAACTGTCTTGTTTTGTTGTAGATTTTGCTTCCCAGATGGACTTGTTTCAGAGAGATTCAGATAATGATGAGGAGAATGAAGAGTTTGATGAGACAGAAGTGAAGTGGAGGAAGGAGCGATTTGAGCGAGAGCAGTGGCTTCGAGAGCAGGTACTGGCGAGCTGCCAGAAAGGCTTGTTCAGTCTCTGTATCATTGCTGGATGTGAAATTGTTTATTCCTCAAGCTAAACTTCAGTATTAGGTCAGATTTCTCAGCTGAATGTGATGCTGTTCATTAATAGAACAAGGATGATGAAGTATCTAAAAAATTGCAATAACCTCTTATAGTAGAAAGTAAATAAAAATGAATTTACATGAAGAAAAGAACTGCTCTACTTAAAATACTGAATGAAGTGTCCATTTGTAATATGCATTTTTTCAATTTTACAAAGTGTCTTCTCTCTGCTGCAGAAGGAAAAAAATAAAGAGCAGGAGGAGGAAGAGGAAGAAGTTGGTGGAGACAGTGAATTCATGAAACTGGCAAAAAAAGTGACTGCCAAGTCCCTGCAGAAGAAAGGTGAGCTTGATTTTTATTGAAGTGACAAGAAGAAAGAGAGTTCAAAAACTGACCTTTTCCCCATGTCTCTGCCAGTCAGCCCAGCAGTGGTGGCACAAGACACAACTCTGTTACCCAGGAACCCGTTTGAAGCCTTCAGACCTGCCAGTGACCTCCAGGTGGGTACCAGGCCTCAAAAATGGCATTTCTCAACACAGCCAAGTCAGCCCTGAATTCTGGCCACTCCTGGTTTGTGTTGTTGTTACATGTGAGTAGAGAGTAGATTTTCTATGAAGAGTCACTTACTAAGCAGCCTGCCTTGTTCCCGAGAGTGGTTTAATGCAGCTTTTCTTTGCCTTTCAGATAAAAAATGGGTCACTCTTGAACAGACCTAAAGCTGTTCTTCAAAAACTGGCAGCAATGTCAGATCCTAATCCAAATGCCCCTCGAAATTCAAGGAATTTTGTCTTTCATACACTTTCCCCAGAGAAGAGTGAAGAGGCAAAGGAGAAGTCAAAACCTCAGGTAAAGATTTTGGTAGCAGGTGCTGCCAGCTGTGGAGATTGTTTGAAAATAAAGGCACTGAACTCTGCCAAACAGTTAAGAGCACTGCAGTCTTAAATATTCCCTGTATGCTCTCACACCAAATAATTCTTGCATAACTCAGAATTTGAACTTTTTTTGGGACATTTTGTGTATTCTAATGTATTTGACTCCCCTTAGGTGAAGAAGAGAGGCCCTTCTGCAATGATAACATCAGTGGCAAAGCGGCCAAGGGTAGAAAGCTCAGAGGAAACCAGTCAAAGCCGAAGCATTTTCCAGTACTTGGAGAGCTGAGTATTCCTGTCTGGAGCCAAAGGTTGTGTCTCCTCTTTGCCAGCTGCAGTTTATTTTGCCAATCTGCCAGAAATCACCAGGCTGGGAAACAAATTGGTGCCACCTCATTCACAAGTTCCAGTAACTTCCAGGCAGTGGTTTTGTGCTTTTTTTTTTTCCTCAGTCCTCTGTGGCAAATGGGAGCACAAAATCTATTTCTGGTTTGGAATGAACTGCTGACTTGGTCTTTCCCAAGCATTAAGGAAACTTCTAGTACTGTGGGCTGTCCTCACAGGTTCTGCAGAGGTATCAGTTCCACTGGAAATGCCATTGGTGTGACAGGTGTGACACAGAAATGCCTCAGGTAGCTGAAAGCACAAAAAGGAGGGATTTCTACAGCTGTGGGAGAGAATGAAACAGTGGTGGCCATGGCAGGACACTTGTTTACACTTGCAGCACAAAATTTTAGCTGTGTCTTCCTCCAGTGTCTTATTTTCTTTAATGTTGAGCATTTATTAAGCTTCACCTTTTAAGAAGCTCTAATTTATCCTTGAAATGTTTACTTTTTGGAAAAGGTCCCAATCTCTTCTGAGGCAACATGAGAAGGGTTTCTTTCCAAGTTTTTATTACTGTTGGTGTCCTTAAACTTGTAGATGAATGTGTTTGTGCAGAGGGAAGAATGTAAGTAACGTGTGGGAAAGGAAAAGGAGGTTTGGGGGGGTTTATTTGCATTGGTGGGGGAAGTTGCTGGGGTTGGTTTGGTTTACCCAACTTCAGGCTATCTTTAGTCATCCATTCCGTTGTTTTCATGGAAGCTGCACTCATCCGAGAGAAAACCATCCATTGCTGAGCAGCCAGTCAGGAAAGGGCTGCTCTAGGATGAGGGAATTAATAAAGAACCATCATTCACAACTATTCTAAATAGTGTGAGAGGAACTTGAGCCAGAGTATCCAGCATTCCTGACGTTTCTGATCACATGTTGAACGTGTTGGAGAGCAGGTAATGGTGACACAGGGTCCTGCTCTAAAACTGAACATCTCTGGGACTGGATCTCACATACTTTAGGTGCTGACACCGTCAGAGAAGTGTCTGAGCTGTAAATTTTGTAACATCGTGAGCACACGCCTGGTGTGCTGTGTGTAAAATATTTTATTGTACAGTATGTTATAAAGAATTATGGTACTAGTCGAAGTGCAACTTTACAATAAAACGTGGTTTTAATTTTGGAGGCAGTTGGAATTAATTTATAGGATTTCACTCAGTTGTATACATGTCTTGGGGTTTTTTTTCCCCAATATTTTTTATTTCTGTCTATGTATTTTTTCATTGCTGCTTTTTTTTTTGTAGCCACAACTCAGCCCTTCACTAGGAACAGCTGCAATAATATTGGAATACAGCAAAAACAACCCCTTGTGTTTATTGGAGTGTGGATTTTCAACTCCTCAAGTCTTCCACTTGGGTTTGCATAAAATTCTTGGCCTGAAGAATTTTTTTTTTCCTGCTTCAATAGTTTTGGATTTTTTAGTTCCTAGACAAAACTTCCTTTATCCTTGTCTTAAGAAGTGTCTATTTCAGTTCATTACAGCAATTCTAATGGTTACTGTACCTGGATTTGAGGTGGGAGGTTTGAGGAAGAGGAATGACATTTCCTCCTTCATTATTAGACTTTTCTTGTAGGACCGTGTAACTAAAAGATTTCTGAACACCCACTTAATTCTTTATCCGTGTTTCACTGATATGAAAGTTGTACTAATTCAGCACACATTTATTGGGTAAAAACATCTCAAGCTCTAAACTTGGGCATTTTCCCTGCATTTTGCTCCTGCTCTGCCACTAGAGCGCAGCAAGAGAATGTGCTTCCTCTGGCACAGGGGCAAGGCAAAATCATTAAAGCTTAAACTATGTCTTGACTCCAGGGGAAATTCTTGCAGTTTTCCATGCTCTGGCATTGCAAAGGATTAAATTTATAGAGACCTATAATTGCTACATTTTTGCATTAGAAAGTGGTAGCTTGAAGAGCACCTTTAGCGGGTTGGCTGAGTCCTGGTGGTTTCCTGGCTTCTCCTCCGCACATGCTACTAGCCATAATTATGGCTTTTATTTTGCTTTCCCTGTAGAATTTTCCCTTTAAAATACATTTTCCTTGTTCCAGAGCCAAGGGTAGAAAAATTCTGTTGAGCCTGAAACACTTATAAATTGAAATACATGGAATGGGAAGGTTTCTGGCTACATTTCCCCCACAACAGCTTTGCAGTAGTTCAGGGTTTGTGAGTTGCTGCTGGAAGCCCAAAAATTCCTTGCCTGGGAGCATATTCCATGCCAGGGAGTGAGAGCAGTGGTAGGAGGCCAGGGACAGGTTCTGGAAGCTGGAATCTGAATAGGTGTTGAGCCATGTGCTGAGATGCTGCTGCTGCTTATTGTGCCGGACCATCCCCAGAGCTGGGGGCTTGGGCCTGACCCTCACCTGTGCTCCCACCCCTGCCTTGCCCTGCTCCTATCCATCTCCTGGTTCTGGCTTTTCCAGGGCTGCCCCCCTGCTCCTGTCTGGCACATTAACTCAGCTTTGCCTTCTCATTTTCAGGTATTGATTCAGCTCCCCCCTCCTGGCACTGACATGAGGCCGCTGTGCTAACGGGGAGAAAAATCCTCCCCGTTGCTGCTGGAGGTGCCAAGAGGGGGGTAGGAAGGAGGGAATGACTCAGGGTGGTGAGGGGTGGGGATGAGGGTCCTGTGCCCACTGAGCAGACGCTGTTCAAATGTTGGACTCGATGATCCTGGAGGTCTTTTCCAAGGTCAGTGATTCTGTGAAATGGTGTCTGCAGGGCTATCCTGGGCTGAAGGAAGAGCTGATTCCACTTCTTCCACTTCCCTCCCTTTTTTCTCCACTAACTATGCCTTAGGATAACTTGGAGCAGTTACAGCTGGGGATTGGTGATGTTTGGGTTTGACTTTGGTGCAGAAGTGGCTGCAGCCTGGATTTTCATCTCAGTTGGGCAGCTCTAATAGTAACAGCTCTCCGTGCCTCAGTTTCCCTTTCCCACACAGATGCCAGGAGGAATCATGCCTATGGGCTCTGAGCTCCTGAACCTTGACTGCACCACGGGAGCCTCGATGAGAGCAGTGCTGCTAGTACACAATGTTACCTGCTGAGTTTGCAGAGAGCATGAGCCTTTGGGAACCCAAATGATAATGAAAAAATTTTTAAAAAGGACTTAAAAGCAGAGGGAGGAGCGGCCCTGGGTGTGTGGTAAAGGTTGACATTGCAGACACGTTTATAATCCTAGCTCCTGCCGCCATGCGCCTCCTCCGGGCTCAAGGCACTCACTGAATTATGTTTTCTTTCCCTTTTTTGCCAAGAGACTGAACAGGGGAGAGAAAAAAAACTATTTGTTTGTCTTGTCTAATTTAATTTATGTTATTTATCAAATAGACAGGTTATTTGGGAAACCAGATGGACCCAGGCTAAAATCATCTGTATTTCCAACATGTGAAAAATTGTGTTGGAGTGGACACATGAAAGGCAGCGTGGGGCAGGTTTGGTGAGCACTCACCACGTGAGCTCTGCACTTCATCTGTCCTGGGCCTCTAATCAGTTGTCCCAGACCCATTATGAGGGTTAAAGGACAAAAAGACCCCCAGGCACACATGGGGGTGTCTTCCAGAGCAGCCATGTCACAATTATTTACCCTCCCTGGCTTTCACCCTGCTCATTGACTGGTGCATCCCTTCCCCAGGGATGGACGGGGAAGGTTTTTGGGCCTAAATAAATATTTTAGTTGGATTTGGGAGTGGAGCAGGTGATGGTTTTGCTGTCTGTTTTTTCTCCTTTGGGTTTTCTTGTTGGAAAAGGAAAAACAGGAGCGGGAGAGTAGCAGAGATGGCTCGGAGAGCAGCAGGGATGGCTGAAAGGGAGTAGATAATGCAAGAAATACAGAAATACAAAAGAAATATAGTAAAATGAGGATCCCTCTGTTACTAATTGGTTGGACACCCTGACTGCTGCTATATTCCCAAGAGCTGAGCCAGGAGCAGCCCCCCGTCACTGCCCTTCCCCGTGCCCCAGGGCAGGACCCCAGCAGCCGGGGGGGCTCCTGGCTGGGCAGAGTCTGGTCAAGCTCATGGCACAGAAAACATCTCTGTGAGACATGCAGGGTTTAGTGGGTGACCTGTAAAGCAAAAGTTTCATTCTGTGTTAACTATTAGTCATTAATATTAATTCCAGCGCTGCGCGTGCTCCGTGCAGACAGATGTGCAGTCCTTGGGGGATGTTATTTTCTCTTGTGTCATCCAGAAGCCCAATTTAGGGCTGACTCCAGCTCTGCTTCTCCAGGCAGCAGAGATCTAAACCAGCTGTAATTAAAGAAAACGACATAAAAGATTGCAGAGTGTGGGGGGAGGGGGATCAGCAAATCTTACAGCTTTGCAAAAGATTAATTTTATTTTTAGCTAATATTTTTCTCTGCTCCTCAGGGCTGTTTTCATGCAACACGCTCTATGCCGCTTCCCTTGCAGTGGCCCATTGATTTTCAATATTTGATGGTGTTTGTGCATGTGGCCATGGGGGATCAGTATCCGAAGGGTACGTTCACGTGCGTCCTCTTACCCTAAAAGCCACCTGTGGTATCCCAGCCCTCACCTTCGCCATGGGGATGCTGTGCAGAGCCTAGACGTCCCACTCCATGCTGGCATGGCTGGTTGTGGCTGCTGTGCCAGGCCAGGCCAGGCTCAGCCCTGAGGTCCCAGCTGGAGGGGGACACAGGCCAGCCCTGCAGCATCTTCCTGCACTGCCCAGTTTCCAGCTGCCACTTCACAGACACTCGTTTCTGTGCAGGAAGAATTATTAACCACCAAGGCTCTAATGCTGCCTTCCCGGCTGCTCAGGGTCCAGAGGTGGCATTTCCGCATTCCTCCTTTACATGGAGCCTGAAGGAAACCCTCAACCTTTCCCAAATAACCACCCCATAAGAGAAAAAATGGCTTTTCCTTCCTCCGTCCTGCTCCTCGGTGAGCCTGGACAGGCCCGAGGCACCTAATAGTGCCTGGGAATGTGAATTTGGGGAGCTGCCACGTGGGCTGGCTTTTTCCCAGTCCCAGCTCCAGGCTGGCAGTGTGGTGGAATGGGTCATTGCTGTGACTCACTGAGGCACCCTGAGTCCCCTGGCTGGCAGGGTTGGGGCACCTCAATGTGCCTCAATGAGTCACTCTCAGCAACCTCCCAGTCAAGGACTCGCAGAGAGGTTTTGGCATCCAAGACATTTCCTATCCCGTCCCCTCTAAGCTCCGTGGCAAAGCCGTGGTGACCACAGCCGGCATTTCCCACAGGATGTGCATCCCAGCTCCAGCAGTGCCAGCACAGACACTCCAACCAAAGGCAACGCCAACCCATCCGGCCACTGCTGTAAGAAGATAATTAAATCAGCGGGCAATTACAGCCACCATGTGGTCCCGATCTCACATGACGCGAGGGCGACGCTCGCAGTGCAAATCTCCGAGTGAGGCATCCGGGACGAGCTCACAGGCAGTGCTGGGCTGGTTTTGGTGGCCTTTGCTCCACCTACAGATTTGCTGAGGGTGTGTGATCTTCGGAGCTGGGATGACATGAGCCCCAAAATATGATAACAGCTCCTGAGGTGTGACTGCAACCAGCCCCCAGCCCGACCCACCACGATCACTCCATCCATCCCCTATGCTGCAAAGGGAAAAAAAAGGAAGGAAGGGAAGATTGGATGGGATCAGCGTGGTTGGCAAAGACCCCCTGAACCTCTGCAGGGGCAAAGGCACAGCTGGAGGAGGTGGGTTTGGTACCCCTCAGCCAGCACCCAACTCAAGTCTGGGAGGTTGAGATTTGTTCTACTGGCCGGGTCCTGCCCATGGCTCCTGCTAAAAGGCTGTGGGCAACACTGCTGGGGTCTCCAGCTTGAATGGAAACTGGAGATTCCAAACCAAACCCCACTGTGGTGCTGGTGATGACCCCAGTCTGGTGAGTCTGGAGCTGGTGGGCTGGCAGGTGAGCCAGGCATTGGATCCACTCCCTAAAGCCACACTTCCATCCCAAAAGCTGTGCCATGGTGGCCACGGGGTGTTTTTAGTTCGTACTGCAGGACCTTACAGCAAAATCCTCACACAAATTTTGCCAGGGGAACTATTGAGGGCATGGGGCTGATGGTGTCCCACTGCCCTGGGGGGGCCAGTGTCATCCCCAGAGATGGGGGACAACCAGAAGGGGACATCGCTCCCCGCTCTGCCCTGGTCTCCCCCAGGGACCCCAGCTCTGGGGTCGGGGCTGGCTGAGCCAGTGGTGCCGGGAGCCACGAGCACATCCTGCGAGGGGAAGAGCCCTGCTCCCAACATCTGCTTGGCGTTTGTTTGTCTTTCATTCCCATTCCGGCCCTGCCTCCCCCTCTGCTTTCATCCCTCCATCTGCACAGACCTAAAAATAGGGCCATGGCCAGACTCAGTCTGTGCCTCATCAGCCTGTCAGGACTCTGGTGTGATCCCATTTGTGGCCTGGCAAGGTCCTAGGGACAGAACCCACCAGTGTCCCTCAGATGCCACTGTCCTGCCACAAAGCGGTGATGCCAAGTGGCTCTTCAGGGGCATCTGCGCCCCTGACTTTTGCCCTGGTCCCTGTTCCCTGCTCCCAGCCCAAAATGCTCCGTCCTGGGCATGGCGGGTCTCAGGCTGGGCCTCATGGCCCCAGTGCTGCACCTGGGGCAGGGGTGACACCATCTGCGAAGGTACCCTTGTGGCAGAGGAAGAGCAGAGGGGTGTCCCCACACCTTCAACTCATGTACTCTCCAAAAGCGCCTGGGGTGAAGAAGTGGAGCCGCAGGGGCACCCTAATCACCTGGCTGGGGCTACAGCGGGACCTGGTTCTGCCACCTGGGCTGCTCTGGGGTCCCCGTGGGCTGCCCCGGCGGCCCCCAGGGGCTGCTCCGGGAGTTTCCATCCCTCCTGCTCCCCAGGCAGGCTCATCCCCTCAGCCTCTCCGGAGTGTGGAGCAGGATGAGCATCAATTTGGCACGTCCGTGTATCCCCCTGCCCGTTCCCCAAGTTGCTATGAATAAATCATTGTTTTATTAAAGAGAAGCAGCTGCTTTTTTTTTTTTTTTGACACCCCATCCGTACCCACGGAGCCCTTTGGCACATGCTCGAACGCTGAAGCCCCATTGAGGGCCCCCAGAGCATAGCAATTGATACACAGAGATCCCCAAATCCTATTCAGGCCCCGCTTTTCTGCACGAGCAGCCTCTAAACAGCTCATTCACTGCTCTTTTTGTCGCCGGGGTTAAGTGGTTAAGTGTGTGTGGATCCCATAAAAGGCCTTTACTCCATGAAAAGCTATATTTACATTGTAATCACCAAAGAACTGTTTAGGCAGTCAATAGTGGGGCAGCGGCGGTGGGGGCTCGGCGGCGTGTCCCTCACCTCTCCCGCTGAGCCCCCCGGAGCAGGACTTTTGTGGGATTACGTCCCCCCGCGCCAGCTGCCGGGGGCCGCGGGAGCCGACGCTCTTTGTCTCGGCGCGGGGCTGGGGACAGCCCAGGCTCCTGAACCAGCATCCTGCGTCCCGGTGGCCCCGGTCCTCCCGGCAGAGACGGCACCCCGGAGTCCCGCTCAGCACCGGAGGCCTGGGATGAAGCTGGTGGGATGGTGGCTCCTGGGTAATGAGTGTCCGGGGTGGGCTGGTGCCAGAGTACTCGTGGCCACGAAAGCACCTTGGTGAGCTCATCCCATCACCGCTGGAAGAATTAGGTTGGATATCAAGAGAAGGTTCTTCCCCCAGAGGGTGGTCGGGCACTGCCCAGGCTCCCCAGGGAATGGGCACGGCCCAAGGCTGCCAGAGCTCCAGGAGCGTTTGGACAATGCCCTCAGGCATGGGGTGGGGTTGTTGGGGTGTCTGGGCAGGGCCAGGATTTGGATTCATTGATCCTTGTGCATCCCTTCCAACTCAGGATATTCCATGATTCTATTCTGTGATTAACCAACCTCCTGGCTCCAGGAGCCTCTCTGGTACCCTGTGAGTGAAGTGTGAGCTAAAATTTTATCACTTTAACAAGATTAATTGAGCACAGCCAAGAATGGCAAAAGCAAAATTAATTCACTGAGAGCAAGGCAAGGGCTTCCCTTTCCACCAGCAGCAATTTCCATGTAATCAATTAGATGATGTTCCAACTGATATCCCTGTCGGGGAATGAGCCTGCTCTCCCCGCGCGGGAGCAAATATTTGTAACAGCAGCACTTGAAGAGCAAATACGGGAAAATCTCCCCATATTCCCCTGGAAACCCCTGTGAGGTGTGCCCAGGAGAGATCAGCACTGAGACAGCCAGTGGGAATGGGAGTGCATCCCAGCAGGCACTCGGATAGGGGTAGAGATAGGGATGGGGTCTGGAATGAGGCTGGATACAGAGATGGGAATGGGATGGAGATGGAGATGGAGATGGAGATGGAGATGGAGATGGAGATGGAGACGGAGATGGAGATGGAGATGGAGATGAGGATGGAGATGGAGACGGAGATGGAGGTGGAGATGGGATGGAATAGAATGGAAATGGGATGAGGACGAGGATGCTGCTGCCAGGCACATGCCGGCAGAGATCCTTATTGAGGAGCAATTCCAAACCACACTGGTCCCATCACAAACCTCAGGCAGCGAGGTGGGTGCAGCCCTTGGGACACGGCCGCCAGCCGTGCTGGAGTGGTGGTGGAAGAGCTCCACTTGGTGGGTGCTGCCTTCCCCTGCTGTGTTTGTCCTGTTTGCTCCTGAAAAACGGAAATTAGGATGTTTTTACAGTTCTCAGTTACACACTCCAGCTTTTCCTGGTGCCTCATGCAAGCTTTGTGATACAAGAAGTTTAGAAGTCTTTTACTGCACCCTGCTGCCCAATGGGAATTGGAATTGTGAGGCTGAACACGCTGGTTAAGTGAAGAAGGTGACTTTGCCAGAGGGCAAAACCCCTATGGATGGGGTTCCTGGCTCCAGCACAGCCTGAAGGATGACATTCCCTGGCAAGGAGCAAGGAGAACGGTGCCTGGTGCCCTGCATGTCCCTGTGCCGTGCCCTGCACTGGCAGCACTGTATTTCCAGCATCATGGCTAGAGCTTGGAGCACCAGCACCAGCTCTGGTCCCAGCCCTGCCTTGACGAGACATTTGCATCATCCCAGGGTTTTGTTTTCTCTCTGGTTTGGCTCCTGCCTGGATTTTTCAAAGGCTCCAGAGCAGCGAGTGCCCTTCCTCCCCCGGCCGGCGCACATTGTTCGAATTAGTGCCTAAATGAAAGGATATTGTTGGTTCCTGTTGGGAGATAATAACCTCGGTAGTGGAGGGAATTTCACCCATGCAGAGAGAATTTGCCGTGCTGCTCGCGCCAGCAGAGCCCCTCGCCGGGGTCCATCTCACGGGGATGATGGCTGATGGGAACGGATCCACCAGGAAGCGGGAGTTTATCTTGGCATGCCGCTCTAATTGCTGAAAACTCTGCTTTCTGACCTCAAAAATGTGCCACCACTCCCCATCTGGCACAGGGGCACCTGTGGCACAGCACAGCCGGGATCAGCACAGAAAAGCAGCATTTGCCAGCCACAATCCCCATGGAAAAGTGCTCCTCTTCCCAAATTCTTATGGTATTTTAGTTTTCCCTCTTCCTTCCCATCTGTCTGCCTTCTCCCATGGCTTAAGGAGATATGAACCCCTTACTATGCCATGGAAGTGGAAGAAAGATAAAGGAAAATGTACATAGACAATGGAAATCCCAGTATTTCCATATTTACTAAAGCACAGACCATTTCAAGCATATGGAAAACATCCTTTTCAAACGAAAAGGCACTTTCTGCTCCATTTTTCTGTTGTGGGGATCCCAAGTGGCTCTTGCTGCCTCAGTGGCCATCACCGCCATCCCCAGGATGCTGTGGCAGTGCTGGTGGGGCTGTGGAGCTCTCAGGGACACAGGGACAAGCACAGCGGCACCTGGATGATGCCAGGGCAGGAGGGGATGGGCTGTGAGACCCCTCCATGGGACCCTGCTCCCCTCAGCCTGTGCTGGCCAGGTGGGCACCAGTGCTGAGCCCACATCTAGCCATCCCACCTGGCTTCAACCTGGACAGTCATTTCACTGTACACCCCATTTTTTTTTCAGCCAGTTGTGCTCTGATTGAATTTTTAACAGATGTTTTGACTTGTTATAGGTGAAGGAAAAATAACTCAGAGTGTTTCTCGATTAGAGCTTGTTCAAAGTTCTCTAGTGGAGCTGTTTCCACATCAGAAAATCCTGACTGTGTGCAATCAAACATTTAATTTCCACGGACGCAATATCAGAGGATTCCTTCAGGTTAGAATCTGTTACAGTTATTAATCAAAGCGGCGCAGCTGAAATGAAACCTTTTATTGAATGTTGTGACAAAGGGATAAATTAAAGCATTTCTGGAATGTATCAGATTTGGGTCCAAGGCTGAAATTTCAAAATCCAAACGTTTTTCTGCGTTATGAGGTCCAAATGTGGAGCCTTTCCGTGTCAGAACGAGTGTGCAGCAATTGAGGAGTGCTGGGAGCTGTGTGGCCGTCACTGCTCCATCGGCAGGGAGGGAGGCGACGGTCCCGTGGCTGCCGAGGGGTCTGGGCTGCAGGACATGTCACACATCCCCTTCCCAATCAATGGCACCAGCCCTTCCAGGGACACTCCAGTGAGAATCCTGTGCCCACAGGGCTGCTGAGCACCCAGCCGCCGGTACCAAACCACGGGAATGTTTCCCTGCGTGCCGCGGCCCCGGAACAGCCAAGGGACAGTGATCAAATAAAAAATATATTCTTCAATGTACAGAGATTTTCATCCCCAAATCCTTGAAGAGAAATAGATCCATCCACTGGAGAGCTCTGCTTGCAGCCAGACTGGGATGGGGCCGTGGCTGGAGCAGATTTGAGGACTCCAAGGCAGGGACCCGCCCGCGGCGCTGGGAGGTGACGCCGAGGGGCAAAGCCACCCAGAGGCACCGGCTGTGGCGAGGGCCCGTCCCTCCCCCTTCCTTTCCATTTCCCAAACAATTTCCTAATCGGACCTTTCTGTCTGGAGTTTATTAGTGATTCACAGGCCAAGAGGAAATGGTGATTTTTGGGTCCTGGTCTGATGGAAGGGGTGGAGTCGGCAGCAATATTCCCCTTTTGTGGCTCAGCAGCAGATAAACCGCAGAGGAAACGTCAACGGGAGCCAGCCCCGCTCCCTCGGCAGAGCCCTGCTCCCCTGGCCGAGAGAAATCCATTTTTGGAGGGGTTTTAGGAAAGCAAAGAGTAAGGAGGCTTCCTCTCCAGCATGAGCGGTTTGGCAAGGGGTCTCTGCCCCCGCTGGGTGACAGAGCTGCATGTCCCAAGGTCACCATCACCGGTGGCTCATCCCTCTGGAGGGAGGGTCACACCTCCGCTGGGCTCCCCTGCCCCTCAGCCCCTTCCTCCACCTCCTCCTCCTGCCGGTGCTACCCAAAGGCCGATTCTTGGGGCTGGGAGCTGTTGCAGTGAGCAGGCTCTGACCTCCGGTCTGGTGCAAACAGTCTGGCCTCCGTGGGATTCCCAGCTCCTCTGAAATCCAATCTGGCTGCAGATTCCTGGCATTTTTCACCAAATACAGTGCATCTGCCACTGCTTTTGATTCTGATTGAAAACGAATTTGAGTTACAGGTAGACATCAAGCAGCAGGACCAGCCAGGGGCTGGGGCTGCAGGCAGGGGAATGGGGTCACCTGGATCCAGCCCCCTCTGCCCCTTCCTCAGCCTTCGAGTGGAGTTTTCCCCAGAAAATCCTGTGGGAAATGCAGACCGTGGGATGCTGTACATGAGAGCAGGAGAGGGCTGGGCCTGGGACAGGGATGAGGATGGAGCAAGGCCAGGGATGGGGCTGGGCTGGCAGTGATGCTTCCTCCCTCCAGACCGGCAGCTTTTCCGGCCCCTCTGCAGAGAGGAACGCCAGCACTTGTACAGCCTGGGGTTGCTTTTCTTTTCCTCAGCCTAAAAAAATGACCAGGATCTATGAAAATAAGAGCACTGTTTTTAAATTTTGTGAGGCCAAGAGGACAAACCTGTTAATAGCATCCTCCTCCTCCTCTTGCTCTCTCCATCTGGACCTGCTCCCAGCATGAGGTTTTCCAGCCCCAGCTCTGCAGTCACCTGTC
This sequence comes from Oreocharis arfaki, assembly GCA_013398015.1. Taxonomy (NCBI): domain Eukaryota; kingdom Metazoa; phylum Chordata; class Aves; order Passeriformes; family Paramythiidae; genus Oreocharis; species Oreocharis arfaki. Next base: position 45,620 of record VZRR01013705.1, read on the forward strand.
AGTATGGTGGTCCCAGCGGCTCCTGTTCCCACTGGCAACATTGGACCTCAATCCTCACAGCCCTCAATCCTTGTGAAGGCCCTCACAGCCAGGGACATCCATGGCCACATTGCCCAGAGATGTCACCCATGGCTTTGACCTGATGCTCAGCCCCAGTTTCAGCTGGTTGTGGGGAGAGCTGCTTCCCCAGGACCCCGTCACTCCCCTCCCCTTGTATTTACCCGAATGTGTTTACAATTACAGGGAATGCCAGGGAACGCAGAGCTCCGTGGCCAGCGAGTCAGTGGCGGGGCAGCGCGGGCTGGAGGTCAGCACACTGTTTACTTTAATTTCTCTGAGAGCTTTTTGGGAGATTTCCCTCCTCCATTATTAAACTCAGATGAGCCGCTGGGGAGGTTAGGTCGCATGTGGTTCAGGGCACTTTTTCCTTTTGTAAATTTTTTTTTTGTATTTGCAATGTTTCGCCCTTAACTCTTTCAGGACAAACTGCCCATCTCAGCACTGGGATACCAGGATGAGCCCACGAGTGGGATGGTAGCTCCTGGGTGACCTGTGTCCTGGGTGGGCTGGTGCTGGAGTGCTCAAGGTTTGAAGACGCCAGCATGAGCCCATCCAAGCATCACCGGGAGCTTTAGGTTGGATATCAGGAAAAGGTTCTATCCCCAGAGGGTGCTCAGGCACTGAACAGGCTTCCCAAGGAATGGCCACAGCCCCAAGGCTGCCAGAGCTCCAGGAGTGTTTGGAAAACACTCTCAGGGACATGGTGGGATTCTCAGGGTGGTGCTGTGCAGAGGGCACAGGGGCTGCAGGAAGAACCTGAGCACCAGCAGCACCAACACTCGCCTGCTCCTGCACCCCCAGCTCCCAGCAAGGCCGCCGATCCCCGACCCATCTTGTGCCGGGCGGTTTTGAACTCCGGTGCCTCCTTCCCGGCAGAGGGGCTGGGACTGGCCGTGGCTGCGACACGGGGCTGATGTCATACGGGCACGGGGCCAAGTGCCAGGGCTCCTTCTGGGACCAATTTGGTTCAAAGCCCGTGGCACGTTGCAGCGGTTAGCAGGACGCACGGCAGATGAGAAGCAGACGGCGGCTCCCCTGAGCGGGATGGGAGCAGAGAGTGGGGAGCTGGGCCCTGGGACTGAAGGGTGATTTCCACCATGGCCAGTGCCAGGCTCCCAGCTCTGATGTGTCCCTCCCTGCACTCTGCTGGTGCAAGGTCACAGAGGCCATGGAAGTCTCCTGGGTGCAAGGGGGGTCCCCCAGCCAGGACAGGCCCTGAGGCCAGGGAAGCGCACAGCATCCGGGTCCCAGGGAATGGCCCCGGTGGAGTGGTCTGGTGCCAGTGCCTTCTGAAGAAGCTCCAGTGGGTCACCCCCAGCATCCTTCTCCCTTCCAAGCCCAGGATCCCCAGCTCCAAAACCCCAGTGCATCAAGTCCTGTGCTCAGCCTTCTTAAATTATTTTTAATTTCCTGGAGGGAGAGCTTTTAATTTATTCCTGGAACAAAGTGGGGGAAGGGGAGGGGAAGATGACTCTGTGAAATCCATCACTAAGCCCCCTCCACTTCCAAATCTTCTCTTTCCCACTGTCCCTGAAAGGACCAGACCAGCCCTCCCTGAGGCCCCACATGCCCTCTGTCCTGTGCCCCAAGCTGGGGTTCCCTGCTCTGGGGTTCCCCACAGTGTCCACACAGGCAGGTCCTTGCAGCAAGGGACAGCTGGGGCTGAGGGGACACTGCCTTGCAGGGGAATGGAACTGTTTTCACATGAAGCAGCAAATCCTGCTGGTCTCCACCAGACACAGACAATCCCAGGAGCTGGGCTGAACCTGAGCTGCACGAGTGCAAAATCCCAGTGAGACAGACCCCTAAAAACACTGTTTCTGGACCCCTCTGTGAACCCAGAACTTCCCTGGCTCCCACCATGGCTGGCACTTGGGGCAGGAACCCCAAACCCCCCAAACCAGTGGAGGCAGAGCCAGGGCAGCAGGTTTGCAGCAGGCTCCAGCACATCCGCACCTGCTGGCCTGCGGGGATTCCTGGGATGGGGACAAGCAAAGCTGAGAGAGGAGCAAACCCTGTTCTGCCCCGGAGCCAAACTCCAGAGGCACTCATGGTTTTCTGTGCTGTTGAAATCTAAACCGGAGATGGAAAAGGCCTGTTTGGGATGCGCCTTCTAGTAAACGAGGGGAGAAGGTCTCCGAATGGATCAAAATTCCCTCTGTGCTCTCAATGATGAAAATTTCACTCTGTTTGAGTTCAGGCCACGATGGGAGTGAAGCCCAGAGCAGCACAAAGCAAATGCTCTGCTGATGGCAAAGTTTGAGCTGAACCCATTGTGTGCCCAAACTCCTGTTTCTGTCCTGCCCATTCCCAGACGTCTGAGTCAGCTCCTGCCTTTCCTGTGCGACGGGAAGGGTTTGTTTCTTTAATCCCAGGCTTACCCTGGAGCTGCAGCCCAAGTGTCCCAGTTACAGCTCTTGGTCCTGTCCCTCTGACTGCTCCTCCATGGAGCTGTCGAAGCCCTTGGAGCAGCTGGGAGCAGGAGAGGCTTTCAAGGGGGCCTGTCAGGCAGATGAGAAATTAAAATAACTTATTTATCGCTCACATATTCCACTGCTCTGAACCCTCACAACGTCATGGGGGAACATCTGCTCTCGGCGTTTCTCCCCTACGTCCCACCTCCGGCAATCCAGAGCTTTCGAAAGGATCTTTGTCCACCCTGAAAGCACCTTCATCCCTCCTTCCTCCCCCTCGGGGCAGGTGTGAGGCGCCGAGCCCAGCCTGGCTGCGGAGCACTGGGGATGTCGGTGCCCTGCTGGTGCCACGTCTATCCCAGAGCTCGCACAGGATGACAGGGAAGGCCACATCGGGTGACCCGGCAGGAGATGGGGCAATCCCCACCCGGGGCAGCTCTGTGGGTGATGGGGGAATATGTGGCCGCCCCCACCGCGGCTCCCAGCCCCACAAAGCCTCTTTATCTCCCGAGACACTCCCGGTGCTTCATGTGACCCCCGCGACGGGCGGGGGCTCGTGGGAACCGTTTGATGTTCCTGAGCCTTTTCCTTTCCCAGAGAGGACACCCCGGCTCCGGGCGAGAGGAATAAAGAACCCTCTGAGTACCTAGCTGCGTCCCCATCCCCACGGGGACCGGCTGAGGCTCACGGGACCCACGGGCCGGTGGGAAGGAGCCAGAGTGTCCCAACCCAGCCACCCCGCCCGCGTCGGAGAGCGCCCACCAGCACCCACCCAGCGCCGGGCTGTGCGCGCCGGGGGGCTCCAGCTCCTTCTCCCTGACACGGGTGGGAGTTTTCCCTTTTCCCCTGGAGGACAACAGTGGGACTTTCCCGAGGGATGGTGTGGGTGAACATGGACGCATAGCGATACACACAGTCACGGCAGCCAGGGGCGGGTGGCACCAGGGGGCACCGGGGGGCACCGGGAGCGGCCGTGCAGTCCCATCACCCCCCCTGAGAATCCTCGTTCTCCC
>VZRR01013705.1:49171-137136 GCA_013398015.1 Oreocharis arfaki
CGGGTCCCGGGGGTCGCGGACCGCCCCCGGCCGGGCTGCGGGTTCAGGGGGGCTCTGCCGGAGGTTCTGCCGGGGCACCGGGACCCCCCCGCGGGGCTGGGGCTCAGGAGGCTCTGCGGGGGCTCTGCGGGGGCTCTGCAGTGTAGGGATGCTCTTCGGCTCGGCCCCCCCGCCCGCGCATCCCCCCGGCAGAGCAGCTCGGCCCCGCGCCTGCGGGGGAAGCGCTCTTATGGGGTGCAGCTCTTTTGTGGGGTGCAGCGGTTTTACAGGGGTGTCACCCAGCCCTGGACAGTGCAGATGTCAGTGCGGGGGGCTGCGGGGCGGGGGTTCCGGGGTCCCAGGCCTCTGGCAGCACCCTGAGCTAGGCATGGGCTCCTGCACCCCTCCTGCTGCCCCTCTGCTGTCCGGGGTCAGACCGGGACACCCGATGGGTTCCTTCCTGGGATTCCTGTGAGCGTGTCCTTGTAGGAGAGAGCTCGGAGACCGCCTCTTGCTGCCAGTGACCCGGCAAGGAACGCTGAGATAACCTTTCCTTTTCTGGCCCAGTCTGTTCCCAGCCCTGCAGAGAAGGAAGGCCAGCGGGGTCACCAATTTGGGCACAGGCAGAGGCCAGCCCCCTATCCCGATGCAGGGTTGATGGCTAAGGTTGTGCAGAGAAGCCCAGGCAGTCTCATCTGCTGAAAGACATTTATTGCTGTTGAGAAGGCTGTGTTCCAAGAGCACCTGTACCAGCATGGAATTAATTGCATCAGCCACAGCCCAAATGCTGACAGCAGCACGTGCAGCTGCGTGCCTGCGCCCCGAAGGTCTCTTTGGCATCACCCAAGGGATGCTGCAGGAACACGGGGTTGGACTGGAGCTCTCAGGGAAGACAGATGGGATGGGAGGTGCCTCCTTGAGCTTCTGCATCAGGTGGGAAGATGCCCTTGGATGAGTGGCACCCCTGCCTGTGATGAGGGCTTGGAACTAAATGAGCTTTAAGGTCTCTTCTAACCAAATCCATTCCCTGATTCCATGATGTTGCATGGGGACATGCTGAGAGCAGCAGTCAAACACCCAGGAACATTGAGCCCATGATGGATCCAGTACCTTTAAAGAGGTAAATAAAGTTAAGAGAGCGTTTTTCCGCACTGTAGCTGCCCCGAGCTCTGGTTGTGCCAGCCCAGGTGCCCACAGGTGTGTCACGGCTCCATGTCTCTCTTGCAGGCAGGGCACCGGCGAGATGTTTGCTGTCTGCCCGGCAAATGCCCCATTCCAGCAGGGCCGGGGGGCCCCGGCGCTGGGCACGGCCAGCCCAGGAGCAGGACATGGGCCGGACTCCAACTCCAACTTCGTGGGAGAGGTGTGTGACAGCAACGAGAACTGGAGCCAGCCAGCGCCCGGGTCCCTGCCGGAGGAGGGCTCCAGCCGGAGTGAAAACACCACAAATCCATCTGATAATCTGCTGTTATTAATGCAGAGACAGATGGTCCAGGGCCGGCTTATGGACACTGCCCCGGGCCTGGGCAACGTGCACCCCGAGCAGGGGGTGCGCAGCCCCCCCGAGGGAGCCGAGGTCGGCGGGGTGGGGGGGCAAGACACTGCCGAGGAGGCAGCCGGGGGATGTGTGAAGCCCCCGAGCTCCCCTGCAGAGGACAACGGCTACGCCAGCAGCTCCCTCAGCATCGACAGCCCCGACAGCACCTGCAGCACCACCTGGGACCCTCCCGCCTCTGCTCCCCGAGCCAGCAGCCCTCCTGAGGCAGGGATGGCTGAGCCTGAGCCAGGGACCTTCTTCCCGGCGCTGGCAGAGGCCGTGCAGCACCTCCAGGACAAGGAGCGCTTCAAGGAGCAGGAGAAGGAGAAGCACCACATCCAGCTGGTGATGTACCGGCGCCTGGCCCTGCTGCGCTGGATCCACGGCCTCCAGCAGAAAGTTGTGGACCAGCAGAACCGGTTGCAGGAGAGTTTCGACACCATCCTGGATAATCGCAAGGAGCTCATCCGCTGCATGCAGCAGGGCCCGGCCTGCCTCGCTGCTGCAGCTGCCCCCGGCCCCTGAGGTGCCACCAGCGCTGCCCCGCCCAGCCCTCACCCTCCAGATGGTGTGGCGTTGGCTGGTGGCATCTCCATCCTGTGCCAAGCGCTCACCGGGCCCCTGGGTGCCCACCCTGCCCTTCCCATCTCTGTCCAATGCAGCCAAGAGTCCCTGAAGCGTTCATCTCCATTATCCCTCTGCACTGGAATTTGTTTTGTCCTGCACCCAGGTCTGGGGTGGCACTGGGCTGTGTCGACCTCAGGACCTTGGGGTTTGCTGAGCCCAAGGTGACCAGGCTCATTTTAAACCTAATCTAGTCCATTGCTGAGCCTGGCTGAGCCGCACCAGTGCTGGGATGGCCATGCTGGAGCTGCAGGGCAGTGAGGGCCCCAGGGCAGTGAAGCTTCTAAACCTCCCTGGGCAAAGCACTTCCAGCGTGTGCTCCATCCCCACATCCCACCTGCGCTGGTGCGTCCCTGCAGCCACAGCCCAACCACTGATAAATGTTGTTTTTTGGTGAGATGTCCTGGCCTGTGAGAGAGAAAAACAACCATTCTGAAAAGTGACCTCAGAATGCTGAAAAGTAAATTTAAGTCAAACGATCCAACACCAATATATGTTTTCAATGTCAGTATTAGAGAAAAGTTAATTTAGGTCTATGTGTGTGTGCACGTCTGTCTGCTGTGGGCGATGCTCTCACTCAATGCATGATCCCAAAGCTGCTCATGAACTTGTGGTGTTGGTGTTTATATTAATTTATCATTTGAGAAGCAAAGAGAATATTTTTTTCTAATCTGCATTTTATCCAGCAGGAGCTGTACACAGAACCCAAAGAACAGTTGTGTTAACTAGAGATGGAAAAGGAGCTGCTGTGCGTGTTTGCTGTGCTTTGCTGTGTATCTGTGGGACACATATTCCATTTAAGTGCTGATGTGGAGGAGCAGCAGCGGGCAGTGAGGGCTCAGCCAGAGGGGTCTGCACTCCCCATCCTGCCCCAGCTGCCAAGCAAAGCCAGGCACTGATTCCATTTGTCATCTGCAAAAGGAGGGTGATGAGGAATTCCAGAGCTGCTGTGTCCCCCCAGCCAAACTGCTCCCTGCCATCAGAGGAGCCCCTTCACCAGGACCCCAGTAACCAGCACCACCTGGCAGCCTGGTCAGATCCTGGCACCCACCACCCACAGATGGTCCCAGAGTGTGGATGAACAACCATGGCCAAGCCCAGCAGTGTCCCATGGGCCAGGGGCAGCCCCAGCCTCCTCCCGCCCCACATGGGGCCCAGCCGAGCTCTGCTCCCCCTGGGGCTGCTGCCAGTGGGTGAAGTGAGGAGATCCTCTTCCAAAAAGGACATTTTGGTTGCAAAGGGTGCACTCAGCTCAAAGCAACCTGTGCCAGCGCTGGAGGATTCCGGCAGCTTCCCGCAAGGCTCGTGCTGCCCTCACCTCCCTCCTGCTCGCTTGCGTCCAGCACCTGCTGTCTCTGTCATATCCCAGACCTGTGATCGTGGGCATATTCCACACCTTAATAAAAGCCTTGGAGCTGAAGAAGCCGAGTCCCAGCTGGATTTGTTCCTTTGTTTCCCTTCCCAAGCCTGCTGAGCTGGGAGCAGCCCCCCCTGCTTGCCGCAGGGGCTGGAGCGTGTGCAGGTGGGACTGTGGGTGAATGGCAGGTCGAGGGCACGGGTCTTGGCACCTTTCTCCCATCCCTGCATCCGTGGGCATGCTGGCCTGCTGGGTCAGCAATGCTGTGCCAGCACTGGCAGTTCATCCAGGCTTAATTTTTAAAGGTTTTTCAAACACTGGTGTGTGTTGCTCCTCCTGTCTCTCCCGTGGCCGTGGGGCAGCAGGGAGCCGGCGCTGGGGTGCAGTCTAAGTGCAGGATTTACCTTCTGCCCCAAGAGAACGCGGCTGGAACCGGGGGGACTGGATTCCCGAATTCCTGGCACCCTGCCCTGCGGCCCTGCTCGTGGGGAGGGCTGGGGGCAGCTCCGGGTGATGGGGGTGGCAGATAACAACACCTGAGTGTTGACCCAAAGGTGACTTTGCCTCAGGCTTCACAGAGATTAACTAGAGATGAAAAACCGAGGCTGTAGCAGCCCTTTGAACCCTCCCTCACCTTTCCCCCCGCCCCTTCCTGCTTCTCCTTTCCAGCTTTTGAGTCTGTGGGAATCCAGGGATGCAATTCAGGGATCCGTGTACAGGCACAGCAAGGCATGGAGCGCAGAGCTGCCACATTTTTCCATCCTCATCTGTGCCCTGCAGCCGGGGCTGCCAGCAGGTTTGTCCAAGCCCTCGGGGGTTCCATAGGATGTGGGGTGCTCCTTTCTGAGCCTGTTTCTCACCTCATCCACTTTCCACGGAGCCCACGCTCCGTCAGGTTTGGGGGAACATGAGCCCTCCCAGCCCTGCAGTGAGACCAAGAGATTCTCTGTTTATCTTGGTTGAATGCTTTACACAAATAATTATTTCCAAGGTAAATATTGTGAAAATCCAGATTATTTGCTCAAGAAATGAAAGAATAACTGCGGGAGCACATCAAAGAGGTGGATCTGCTCTGGCAGCAAGAGGCTTCCTCCCTGGTTATTGGGAGCCCAATGCTCCTGCCCCAGGACCTGCCTGGAGATGGCCAGAACTGATTTGCAAAATCAACTTCAGACAGAGCTTTTCCACCCCCAGCTCCCATGCCCAAATGAGATTTGGGAATTAATTAAAAACCCGACCAATTGCAGGGGGAAAAACAATAAAGACACAAAACACTGCAGGGTTGAGCCCAGGCCAGCTTGGGGGGCAGGGCCCCGCTCTGCCCCTGGGACACATCCCTCAGGACACTCTGACCCTGCATCCCATGCTCAGAGTGCTCATGAGTGCAATTCAGATGGGATGGGTGCCACAGGCAGGCACCAGCATGGGGCTGGGACAGGGATCTGCCCCGGGACTCCATGCCAGGGATTTCCCCATCCTCAGGGATTGCCAAGCCTCCCTAGAGGGGCTGAATTCTCACCTCACAGAGGGATTAACTTGGCTCTCAGGAGAGATGCTCCAGGCCCAAACCCCGCCAGGTCGATGGGAATGCCACCAGCAGGATCTGGATCCAGCCATTGTTCCAGGCAGAAGCCTGGAGCTGTGATGGGGCTGCCCCCCAGCATGGGGGGATCTGAGCTATGGACCCCACGGCATCCAAGCCTGAATCCCCATGCCTGACCAACCGCCCCTCTGGTTTTAAGGCCTCCTCTGAAAGTTTATTGTTACTATTATATCAAATCCCTGTGACACTGGGCCGGTTTTACAGCACAAAGCAAGATTTGGCAAACGTTGCTGTGCTTTGAAAGTTTAAATAATGGCATTAAACCAAAATCAAGTATTTAAGAAGCTTTGGAGGGAAATATTTTACCTTGTAATTGGAATCCACTCTAACCCTTTCCAGTATTTTGTGGGATTAAAAAAAAGTCTTTAAAAATAAAATCGAATGATGTGATAACTGATGCAATGAAAATACAAAGAAAATTAATCATCTCAGGCCATTATCCAGAGAACCAGACTGGGACACACTTAAAACATCCCAGGATCCCTTGTTTATTATGTCTCAGAGACTTCCAGATCCCACATGTTTGGTTTGCAGTGGGAAAAGGGCTTTCCTTGCTCTCAGCTGGGAGGATGAGCACAGCCAGAGCTGCTCCCCTCACCCCAAATCCAGGCAGCATCCAGTGTGGTGAGAGGTCCCACCCCCCTGGGCACCCCATGTCCCACTATCACCAACCTTCCCAGGCTGCTCCCTGGGGCATGGAGGAGTGAGGCTGCCCAGAGAGATGAGCTCAGCCTTACAGGGTCCATATGTGCCACCGTGCTGGGAGCACCTGCCACGGCCTGGCAGGTCCAGGAGGGTGGTGGGGAGCAGGGGGGGCTCTGTCCTGCTGCTCCAGTCTCTCCACAGAGAGATCCTCCTTGTCCATCCAGGCTCCTTTGTCCTGCAGCCCTGGGTAGGTGGCACTGACCAGTGGGAACTGGAGGGTTGGAGGCAGATCCTGGGAGTCCACGTGTGGCCCTGAGCCTTGGTGCATCTCTCCTGTTCCAGCAGCATCCACTGGGACAGAATCACCATTCACAGGATTTTTCAGGCTATTTTCACTCCCTGATGTTTTATATTTCGTTTCAACTGCCTCACACTGGCAGAATAAATACAGAAGGAAAACACTCACCTCCTGCTTGAAACAGAGCAGAGCAGCAATGATGCTGACAGCTCAGGGTGTACAAGGTGGGAGGCAGAATTGGCAATACCAGGATCCCCACCCTGCACTGCTGAGGTGTCAGGACACAAACGCTGCTGCCCTTCCAGGGTATTTCTAAAACCTTGGAATGCATTAAAATATGGGCATCATCCCAGCCTGATCACTGCAGCTGGAAACGTGCACCTGGAGCACCTCAGCCCATCCACAGCCAGAACTGGACCACACTGGGATGTGATCAGCACAGCCCCACTCAGAGTGAGCATCCTCCTCACCCTGTCTTGGATGGTTCATTTTCCACGACCTGTTTCCCGCTCGTCCTTTCCAGCGGCGTTGGGATGGGCGGGACCTCGAGTGCCGGGCTCTGCCGTGGTATCTGATGGAAACGCAGTTTGAGCCTCCCTTCTTTAATGATTCCCTTTGAAATGTTGTTGCTTCCGCACATCCCCCTTCGGGGTAGAATATTAAGCAAGAGCAACTCGGCTGGAAATTCAGATTGTTTTTGTGTCTGTTTTCATTTACATTTTAATGACAGAGGAATTGTAGCAATCGGGCTGTTTGCAGCAGGGCCAGGGAAAAGGGGAAAAATCACCTGCCACCGCCTCACCTTTGCCCTCTGTAAACAGCACCAGGAGCTGGGAATCACCAACTTTTGGCATGAAGGGGCTCTTTTTCCCTTTCTTCTGCCCAGGCAGGTGGGATTTAAGTAAGAAATGGGCTCTTGGACCCCTTGCAGGGGCTTTGCCCAGGTGCAGCATCAAGACACGGGTGCACCGGGTGTTTTGGTGCAGGGGAAGGGGATGTGGTGTGAAGCAGCGAGCACATGGATGCTGTCCCTTTGGGATGGCTGGGTGCTGAGGCCAAGGGTGCTGGTGCTGCTCCAGGAGCTCGCTGCACCTGCAGGAGGAGGGGGAAGGGGGTCCCAGGCGTCATTGTCTGCCTTGGACAGAGGTGGGGCAGGATTTCCCCTGTGAGAGCAGAGCCCTATCCCAGGAACCAACTCAGCGCCCAGGAACCAACTCAGGGCCTCACCAGCAGCCCATGGCTCTTCGGATGAAGTATGGGGACCCAGGACTCCCTGAGAAAACAGCTGGGAATAAAGATCACTGGAAGAGAGGCAATAAACTCTCGGTTATTCTTCTGCTAGGGAGGCCAATCGAGCTGCAAAGAGTGCCCCAAGGCCAGCCGTACATCATTATTTCCTCGTGCGGGTCCCGTGTGATGTAGTGGCTGTCTCGCTGGAAGGAACACCTTCCCAGTTTTCAGCATCAGCACTGGAATATCTGGAGCCCTGGAAGCATCGGGTTGGATCCCCAAAGCCCCAATGCTGCATTTTATTCCTTCAAGATGATAGTAATCTGAGTGCTGCACGCACGGCCTCTCTATGAGTGTTTGATTGAGGGATTAAAAGAAAGGTTCTGCCTGGACAGCAAACAAACCCCTCTGTAGCCCCAGGGGCTCACTGGGGGGCTGCTGGCTCCTCCTGGCCAGGATGGGGGGACACAATTCCCCATCCTGGCCGCTGCACATTGGGATGGGGCTGGGGGCTGCCACAGACAGGCTCCAGCTGTGTGACAAAGGTGGGACTGCAGTGTCACCACTGCCAACCTCTGCAGACAGGAACCCCTGGGGTGCAGACTGGGACCAGGTTCCAGCCTCTGGGATGGCCAGACTGGTCTCCAAGCTCTCTGTGGACCACTGCAAGTGGACAAAAATTCAGGTCAGTGTGGTGGAGTGAGGCTTCCAGCTTGTCTGTGCTTAGATTTAAACTGAAGTGCCTGGCTTGGCTGCGTTCACAGACTCTATGTTTTCCATCTTGGAATCTCCATTTTCCTCTGTCCTGGCTTAATTTCTCTGCTCTGGACAGGGCTGGAGGGAGAACGCAGCTTCCAGCTCCCAGTCACGGATGGAGGCTGCATTTTGCACCACCAACAAAGTGAAACAACAAAGAAATGCATTTGGGTTTTTTAAGTCCATTGAGGGCTTGGCTCATTTTGTTTTCCCTTCCCAAAGCTTCCTTGCCCCATGGCTCCAGCCCTGCCCTGCAAGTGGCACCATCTGTATTTCCACGTTTGAGTGCTGCCGGAGGGAAGAGTGGCACAGTGGCACCGGCTGTGCCAGGACCCAAGCGCTGGATCCAATCACCGTGCCAGCTCTTTCATCTCCTGAGCTGTGGCACACTTGGTTTCTCAAGCCATTCAGAAACTTCCCAGGGTGGGGAGATCCAAGCTGACTTTCTGTCTCCTTTGTTTTCTCCAGGAGGGCAAGGAGGAGGATGCGGAGCCAGCACTGGGGCACACAGACCGAGGCAAACCCGTTGGAACCTGGGAGAAATGGAAACTTTTTAAAAATTCATGAAAACCAAGCAATACAAAGCTGAATTAGGAGAGCCAGTAGTGCTGGGCTGAGTCTGTTTGGTGTTGATACTGTGCAGAATTAAGTCAGACTGGTCTTTCTTGTGGCCAGAGGGTAGGAAAAGGGCTCCCAGTGGAGAGGACCCAGCCCGGCGCTGGCGATGCTGAGCGGGGATTGATAACCCGGCGCAGGGGGCCACGGCTCCGACGGATGCTGCTCCGGGCCCAAAAGCTGCATTTATCCCAGCGATAGCAGCCGAGCCAGAGCTGCAGGCCTTGGGGGCAAAAAAGGCTTAAAAACCCATCCTTCATTCATCAGGCAGCTGAGACAGAGAGGGGGAGGAGGGGGAGACAAAAATGATGGAGAACGAATTAAGAATTGGAGGAGACGTGGAGGGGGAGCTGCTGTGCCCCGGACAAGGGGCTCAGCCCTGCCCAGACCCTTACCCACAAAGCCAGGAATGGGCAGGAGCCTGGCTGGGGGGTGCCCAGGAGGGCATCAGGGCACGAATGCTGTCTAAGGTGTCACTTCCCCATCCCCAAATAATACCCCTCTCCAATCCTGGAGCCACCCACCGCAGATGCTGATGGGTGGGAGGCAACAATGGGTGCTGAGGTCTGGGGTCCCCTTTCCAGCATCCCCCTCTGGTGCCCTGGCAATGCCGGGTGGCCACTGGGAATTCTGCGGACAGGGGAACGGCGGGAGAAGGTTCATCAGTCACTCTCACAAGCAAATAACGCAATGTGACAGCGCGAGGCTGCGAGGGGCTGTGGGGACCCCTGCATTGAGGGAAACCCACCATGCGGAGAGAATGTGCCCAGCAGCGTGGGCAGGGACCTGCCAGAGCAGGGATCAGTGTGGGCGGGCAGCAGAGAGGGAACGGGAGGCTGGCGCTCATGGCTGAGACGTGCACCCCAAAACCTCCCACCTGCTGTGGGAGATTTCTGCTCTGCCCCCAGCTCCTTGGGACACGCAGGCAGCTTGCCACGGAAAACTTTCCGAAGGACTTGGTTTGGTTGCACGCTGGAAGAAAACCAAGTTTTAAAACCTCAAACAGTTGATGAACCAGTTCTTGTTCCCCAGCCAGCCCCAGCTCGGCACCCTTTGACTGTGAGGCCAGAAGGAACCATGACACGAATCAAATTTGACATTTCACCCAGCCTGGGCCAAGGAAACTCACCCAGAACCTTCTCCACCAGCCCCACAGTTTGTGACAGCAGCGCTGCGGCTGGGAAAGCATCTGTCAGCTCTATGGTGACAAACGAGCCCATGGGCACAGCAATTAACTTCCCACACCCTCCCAGGTTCAATATGGGGACACCCATGGCAGGTCTGAGAGCAGATGTCAAATCCCCCTCTCCACTCATCTTTATGGACACCTAAAGCACGCTCGGGAACCTGCCGAAGAGGGCAGACCCTCTCTGGGTGCTGGGCATGAGCTGTTCGCACCCTATGCGGGTCACCTGATGGCCACACTGGTCACTCAGGCCAGAAGCAGAAGTGCCACCACCCAACTTCTCCAAGTCGAGGAAGGAGTCTTCTACCACGTTACTCAGTGGGGTCCAAAGCGCCAGGATTGCACTGTGGAAATAATTCAAATTAGGCATGCGTGTAATTACCGATATTTTATCCAAACAGGAGGAGCTGGAACATCCCTGGGTATCTGGGGAATCATCTCACTAGATGCAAAGCAGGAAACTATGTGGTGGATGGGGGACAGGCTGGTGCAGACCCTGCCCAGGGCTGCCTGGTGGGACAGGGGCACAGTAAGTGTCCCGAGGACATGCCACCAGTGTGGGCATGCCAGCCAAGCTCCCCCTCTGCTGCCCCTTCTGTGATTTACCATGGTGGGACAACCACGCAGACAGTGGATATCCATCTCCAAGCATCCTAAATGTTTGGAATGCCAAGCTCTTGTCCCATCCTGCTTATTTGCCAGCTCTTTCCAAGCCCTGTCAGAGGAAGCTGCATCCCTGCTGGCTCTGCCACGCCAGAGCCTGCACCTTCCTCGTGTGTGGAGAATGAGGCTGTGGCAGCTCCCAGCTGTGGGACCTGGCAAATGGAGAAGCTGGGTCCAGAGACCTCCAGGGACTGGGAGCCACCAGGAGAGGTGTGGATTGAAACTGGCCAAGCTCCTCCAATCCAGCCCTGCTCTGGTTCAGCTGTGAGCAAGGTTTCCATGCCCTGGGTTTAGGGGTTTTTTTTGCTTGGAGCGAGCCCAACACACCAAGTTTTGCATGATTTTCTGCCTCCAGCTCCAGACTTTCCAGAAACTCAACCTCTTGGCTCATGCCAGATGCCTGCTGCTGGCTCCTGGTGCTGCCAAAACTGCCCTGGAGGCTGCTCAGGAGTGGCCAGCTCAAAGCCTGGGCATGAGCCTTACCCGGTGCTCGGCAGCAGCCCCGCGGCTGAGGGGACAAGGTGGGGACGGAGCCTGGGGCATGGGCTCATCCCGGTGCTTCTTGGAGCATGTCAGAGCAGGTTCCTGCAGTAAAGGTGAAATTTGCAGGGAGCTCCTCTGAAATGAAAGCAGCCCCTGGAGCAACTTTTCCCCAGGAATTACCCTGCTGATTAATCTCTCCTGAAGTCACTGGTGATAAATGAAGCGATTAAGGGACTGACCTGCCTGTGAGGCTGGGGTTTTGGGGGGGTGGGCAGGGAGGGATGTTCCCCCCAGCACCATTTGGGCTCTTTACAGACCTGACACCTCCTAAATCTGTATCATCAGAGCAGCCCTGGGTGGCTCTTACAGTGGGGCCTGGGCTGGGAGAAGGTCACCAGTGACCACCCAGGTCTGTCCCTGCTCAGAGGGGACTATGGAAATTGGGGAGAAGGTGTGGAGGCCAGAGTGACCTCGTGCAGCCGGGGGCTGGGGCAGAGGGCCAGGGGTGCTGCTGCTCTCAGCTGCGTTTGGTGGTCCCCGCGTGTACCAGGGGCTAATACGTGTGAAAAGCAGATTTATTTTTGCCTACGTTTCATATTCTTCACGCTCCACGGCGGGAGACAAAGGATCAGCTCTTCAATGGAGTCCTAAGAATAAACCTTAAACCTCATCAAATCCAATCCGGCAATAAAAATTGCCCGAACAAAAGGCCAGGGACGGAGGGTGGTGGCGGGGCCGCTTCCCCACGATAACAAGTTTTCACAAGACTGTTTATCCGCACAATTTGGAACGACACTTAAAATCTCTAATCCCAACAGGCATGAAAGTGCTTGTCCTGAGCAAGCAGGTGGATTGTCCCGGAGCGGCCGCGTTGCCAATGCTGCTCGGTGGCCGCGGCGGTGCCCGTGGGGGTCACGGGGAATGTGCTGAGACGGGGCAGCTGCAGCCTGAATGCCTCTCTTCAACCTCAAAGCCTCGGCCCCTCTCCCCCGCACCCCTCTCCATCCCACCCCCTATTCAACCCGGTTTTAAAAGGCAGCAAAATGGTTACAAGGTTTAAGGCAGAGGCGAGCAAAATGCTGCACAAAGGGAGGACAAAGGCGTGCGGCGGCCGGTCCCTAATCCAGCATTGCCCATGGCAATGCAGCCCGGAGCGGGGCTGCACGGATTAAACCCACTGCCAACGCCGGGGTTTAGCGGCGGAGCTGGGGGGTGCCCGGGGCTGTCCCGCCCTCCCGGGCCACCAGAAGGGGCGTCTGGAGGCAGAAAATCAGAGCCCTCCGGGGCATCCGTGCCTCCAGGGGCTGGTGCAGGAGGTGGGGGGGAGGCAGCGAGGCACGGCGGGTTCACCCTGTCGGTCGTCCCAGGGAGCAGCGCCGGTCCTCGAGCTGGTGTGGATCCTGGGAAGGCAGGAGGTGGGATGCTGGGAGCTGATTGATGTTGGGCTCAGCATGTCAGAGATGCTGAGGGTGGAGCAACAGCCTCTGTGTCCCCAGTGGCATCTTCAGCCCAAAGAAACCCTTTATTCCTTCTGTTTTCACACAAAATTCCAGAAAGTGTTCATAGCAACTGACAGCTCCTAAGCTGCCCTACTTGAGGCCTTCCAAGGCTGTGCCATGAGCCACTGGACCAGCTGCTTTCCCCTTATGGCTGCTGCCTCCAAGCTCCCAACTCAGTTCCCTGCCAGGAGCAGGTGCCCACATTCCCAATAGAAGGCTCTGTATGGGGGGAATCTCCCCTATGGGACAGGGATGGGGTGAGCCACAACCCCCCAGGATCAGCAGCCCTGTAACCACCAGGACCGGTGACAGAGGACACCCACACCTCTTTGCCCCACACACCCCAAATGCCGCGTGGCATCCAGGAGTCTTGGCTCCCGGCACAAGCTGCCCATCCTCAATTTATGGAAAGCTCCTTCCTCCGGGCCTGACATTCTCCCAGCACCCAGAAAAGGAGCCATCTCCCCCCCAGCGTAAGTGTTCTCCTCTGTCTAAAGTTGGTTTTGAAATGAAGGTAATTATTTTCGCAGTCTCGGCGTTATCAGCCGGAGCCCGGCGCTGTGCCCGCCCGGCTCAGCAGACGGCTGCTAATCCCTTTAGCACTCCAGAACTATCACCCAGACAGCAACGGAGCTTGGGATAAAACCAAACTGACATCCCTTTAGCACGTGGAAGTGAGGAGAGATGCATCGGAGGGTCCTTGCTGGGAAGCAGGGCGGGCTGGCACCCCGCGGGTGTCGGGGGGACGTGTCATGGTGGCAGCAACACGTCCCGCCGGCTCGGGGCGAGTGAGCATCAGCACAATGCCACCGAGCCGTGTCTGCGGGTGACAACGGTGGCACCCCTAATTGGCACCACGGCCCTGCCCTGCTTCCCACACCCACCACGCACAGGCTGCTGTTGGGGCACGGCTTGGCTGCGGTGAGAATTGCTGGGCTCAGGGATGGGTGATGCCCTGGGTGCTCCTGAGGTGGGTGGGATGTCCCACGGGTGGCTGGGACATCCCAGGGGAAGGACATTGGAGGACAGGTGAGGGGTGTGCTGCATCCCACTCCCCAGGGCTCAGGTGTGTTGCAGTCCTCGCTGGGTGCTCTGAGGCTCCTGCTTGCTGCAAAGAGGCTTTTAATTACTGTCAGTGCCCGAGTCCTGCAGCAAACTGCTCTTTCCTTTCCCCAAAGACGGGCCAGGGGCAGGTCAGGGCTTTGGGCCATTTTCAGGCACAGATTTGTGATCCAAAGGGAAGGACAGAGATCCCGAGAGTACAACATGCACAGTGCAGCTGGTTTTTAACCAACAGGTAACGGGGCACAGGGACAGCAACTCAATCCCTGCCCAGAGGTGCCCAAGGCATTTCTGGTAAGGAAATCCTCAGAGTGAAAATCTCTTCTCTCCACGATTATGGACACTGGAGCTGTTTGGACATACTCAGTCTGCACAAGACCGCCCTCTCCTTCCTTATGTAATCTGCCTTTAAAACAACATCTATGAAACCACAGTAAAAGCAATACCCTATTTGGTCAAGCTGAGTATTTTTTCCTCCCCAAGTTCCTGGCAAAACGAAAGCACTTGGATAAAGTTGAAAAAAAAAAAAAATACAGTGAGGTTGTGCTTTAAATTAGCATTAATTCACAAAGCCCAGACAGACCCGCTAAGCAAATTGTGCCCATTAATATATTAACAACAGATTTTCTCTACTGCTCCTTTGGGTCCGGAGCCTGAACAGGGGCTGGTGATTAAGGCTTTTTAAATTCTAAGAGCCTCAATGACCGAGCTGGACCTGCATGCGCCCGCCGCCTGCGATGGGAGGGTGTCAGAGTGACCTCAATAAAGTAGGTGACCACGGCACCTCTAATCCCCTCTTTTAATTGATTACTCTCACCCAGCCCCTGAGGCCATGAGAATGGGGGACCCACCCTCTATAGATTAGCACCCTTTAGTTTACAGATCAGCCACTTTTTCAGTCCTTTGCCCTGCAGCAATGCATGAAAATAACACTAATCTCATTAAGGACAGAAGGGAGCCCTTCAAAGTTTATTAATAATGGGAGCAGACAGGGAGAGAGTCAGGCTCTGGGTCAGATTTCAAAGCTGGGAAGTGGCAGGAGCTTTCCAAGGGCCTGGTTTTGCCAGGGAGGAGGGTTTTTGCCATATTTCCAGCTGGGTCTGGAGGTGCTGGTGGTGGCTCTGAGGACCACTGGGGTTACTGAGCACCTGGGATGCCCCAGATATGGCTGGGAAGGGATGGGCAGTGCCCGCCACTGGTTTGGCTGCTTGGCAGCTGCTCCAAGCTCTGCATCACGGCACAGCACTGTCTTCCCTGCAAATCCCAGCAGAAGAATTTCTTAAATGATGGCAAGATCTCATCACCTCGAAAGAGACCTGGCAAACAAGACCTTAAACTTTAAACACCAGAATGAAGAGGTTCACATTAAAAAGGAGAATAATATTTTCAAGGCCAAAGCAGCATCCTAGCCTGGTGTTGGTGTTTTAGGTGGAACTGAAGAGCAACACAGTCCCTGAGAGCTGATGGCTGTAGGGTTGTGACCCTGGAGTGGGGCACAGGCTGCCCATTTCTGCTGTCTGGGGGAAGAGTGTCTCGAGGGGCCACTGGCATCTGGCACTGGGCTTGTTTCACCTTCCTCTTCCTCAGTGTGGGATGAGAGAAAAACACCTTTCAGCTCAGAGGTCTGAGGCTCTGTAAATGCCATGACCAGGCTGTTAGAGGTTATGAGGGATCACCTAATTTCTCCCAAGCTGACTGAATCCCTCAGCAAAGTCCATGAATTTTTAAGGTACATTCCATGTGCAGTGTCCCCAGCTGAGATGCACTTTTAAGGATGAGCCCTGATTTACTCCCTGGCTTCAAACACGAGATGATGGCACAAATGCTTTGGCAGAAGCGGAACCTTGGCACTGCCACACCTGGAGTCCACCTCTGTGATTTCCCAAGCATCTTGAGGGGTTGGGGTGTTGGGATCCTTGACCGCTCCTGAGGAATGCTCTAAATCCCAGGGGATTTGCAGAGCCCCAGGGAGACACCTCACCTGTGAGAGGGCTGAACCCAGAGCGGGGATTCCCTCCCACTACCAACAGCGTGGGGATCCCATGGCTTGGGAGCTTGGGATGAAACTAAACTGGCCTCCTTTTGTCACCTGGAAGTGAGGAGAGAAGCAGCTCATGTACCGCATGTCAGGAGCTGCCCCAAATCCATGGCACTAAACCCACCAACACTCCGACAGGAATTTTGGGATGGGTGTCCGGGCTGTAACACCAAGGGTTTGAGGGGGGCTCGGCGAGAGGATGAGCCGGATCGAGAGGAGGGAGGGTCCCAGGCTGCGATCCCTCCAGGCCTAACCTAATCACCATCGCTCTGCATTATTACCCTGCCTAACGTGGCATGCTTTTAAATAAAATATGCAAAGATTTCTCAAATTATTTCCCCGGGGCAAGTGCGTTTTCTATCTTCGCTCGTGCATGTTAATCTGAAAAATGCAAATTCCACACACACCCCCATCTGTTGGGGCTCGGCCATTTATTAACTTTTTTTTAATGCAAAATGTTTCTTTCTTTTATATATATATATATGAAAAAGCAATGAGTTTTGTTATCTCTGCCCCTATTTTATTTCATTTAGAGAAAACAGGTTTTAATGGGTAAAAAAAAATAATGATAATAATAGAATGGCCCTGAGGTGCTGAGAATTACGACTCACTCAGCACCAGAGTTTTAATCGGAGATTGGTGTTGGGCACGATTACGGCTGCAAGAAGGCTGGGCCTGTTTTAAGAAGAAATGCTGATGGTCAGGGGACAAGATTTACTTATTTATTTATCCAGGATGACTTTGATATTCAAGACTGAGCCAACAGCACATCTTGAGAGACTGACAGCTCCTCTGGGGCTGCCTGGACTTCGGTGGCACTTCCCCAGGCTGCAGGGCTGTCCCTGTCCCCATTCTCTCCTGCCCAGGGGTGACAGTCCCAGACTCCCCAGAGCAGCACGTGGGCAGTGCCCTCATCTCTGTTAGGGCTCCTTTGCAAAATCATTAAAGATATCAAGAAAAAAGCAACCACAGACAAAAAACGGGGGAAAGGAGGACCCCAGTGCCGTGTTTTCCCTGACAAGAACCCGATGTGACAGAGCTCGGCGTGCTGAGCGTAATTGGCAGCCTCTGCCCAGGAGAGGCCCATGGACAAACTTGCTCCAGGATGTGAGGATGCCCCGTCCCTGAGCCCGCGGGTCCCCACGGCGGGGGGCGAACGGGGACCGCAGCTCTGGCACGGCCGCCGTGGGGAACATCAGCCTTCACCTGAGTAATGAGACAAAACCCAGGGAAAATACACATGAAAAGGAAGGGAAAGAGAAACTCTTAGGAAATAAGATCAAAGTCCTGCCTTCAAAAACGTTGTCCTGCAGCTACGAAGAAACCCAGATTGCCCTAATTGCGGCAGCCGCGCGCAGTGCTCGACACAGTGCTGGAGTGGGGGATGGGCTGGGGGGGACCCAGAGGTCCCAGCACCCAGCTGGGAGGGACAGGAACACAATGGGGATATGCTGGGCTTGCTGGTTTTATTTTTGGACTGCTCCTGTCCCTGCTCCCACAGGCCCATGTAGCTCAGCAGTGATGTCTGAATGAGAACTGTGGTGTGGGCCCTCACGTGAAGGAGCAGAGGGAAGCTGCTGGCTCGGGACACATCACACATTGAACTTAACACAATTGTACTACATAAAATTTTATTAATGCTCATTATATAAATACAATATTTTATTAATATCGTTCCCACTAGACATTTGAAAGAGAAACATTGGATAAACTGATGGCCAACTGCTTGGACACAGAGAGTTGGTTTATGCAGGGCAATGGTTGCAGAAAAGGAGCTGCACTGGATAAAAAATGTCTGTCTTTTGGAAAACTGCAAAGAAACGCCAGAACTGAGTTCTGACTGAGTCCAGGCTCACTGTGCAACTTCCCAAAGAAGCAATGGAGCAGAGGGAACTCCAATTATGGAGTATTGGGGGCCAAGGGATGCCCAGGTGTGCTGGGTGCTCTGGACATGGGAGAGCCGCTGTCCTGGGCTGGCCCTTGCCAACCCCCCATTTATTGCCATGTTCAGGGCACAGATGGGCTCTGCAGGCAGACACTGCTGCCTTTCCACGGAGCTGGTGCAGGGATGGATGAGCCAGCAGGTTTGCCTTCTCTCACCCCTTTCCAGCAGTTGCTCCCTATCCTTCTCTCTGCCATGGTCTCACAGCACCCAGGTCCCACACCACCCGGGCAGCCTCCGGTCCCTGAGGGGACATGGGGGGCTGGGAGTCACAGCCTCAACCCAGCCTGACCCTGTAATGGGTGCAGAGCACCCGGGTCCCTGCCAAAGCGCAGGGAAGCAGCTGGCTGGCCCTTTAAAGCCTTTTTTTTTTCCTCTCTTGTTAAAAGATGTCTGGGAGGGGAGCTGCCAATCTGAAAAATGATCCTTCCTTTTTTCCATTTTCTTCCTTCTCTCCTTCTAGCTCGTGCTCATCTGTTCAGGTGAACCGCAGGCACATTCATTAAATCTCTGTCTTTGACACCTCAGCTGCTTTGGAGCCCTGGGCTGCTCTTTCTCTTTTCTTTTCGTGTTTTTTTCCTGTTCCCCATCTCCAAGCCCGCCTGATCAGCACACTAAAGCAGTGAGAACAAACTGCAGAATCGTTAACGAAGCACGACTTCGCTGGTGAGGTGCTGAGTGGCCGGTTTTGGGGAGGATGTTGGGGGCACCCACTGTCCCTGCTCGTGGACAGGGAGCTCTGGGGCGCTGTGAGGTGCCACCGCTGGCACTGGGGTGGTACGGAGGGAGATGAGCACAGTGACAGCACAGCCTGCACCCAGCCAGCGCCCCAGGGCTGCAGCTGGCAGCCAAGGGCTTGGCTCACTCCACTGTCCTCAGTCCTACTAAATCCTGTTACTCCATGCAGGAACGCCTTCCCTGCTCCCCAGGCCTCCCTCGGCTCCCCAAATCCTCCCAGGGCTCCCCTTCATGCACCCATTCCTTGCCTGTCCTACAAGTCCCATCCTGACAGGGAGGCACCGATGGCTCATCTGTGCACAGATTTGCTACTTGGCCAAGAGGGACAGAGCCCTTCTCCAGCAGCTGCCTCTGGATCAGCTTCTGATGCTGAGTGGGGCTGGAGGAGAGAGATAACCCGCCCGGCTGCCGCCAGGAAGGATTTGGCCTCGGCTGTGCTGGCCCCTGGCCGGGTACCTGCCGACTGTTCTCAGCCCTGGAAGCCCCAGCACTGAGCAGTGAAGGCTGTGGGGATGAGATGTTCTCCATGGCCTTTGCCCGTGGGCTCAGGACAAAGGGGCAGGAGCAGGAAGGATCCCTTTGGTAGAGGCAGTGCCCCGGCAACGAGGAGGAGAGCAGGACTGGGGCTGGACCCAACATCTCAGGAAAGCACGTGTCCAAATCCCAGCTCTCTCTGGGATGCAGTGCTTGCACCCAGGGCAGGGCAGTGTGTCCTGCGGGAAGGGAACAGCCTGGTGTGGAGAATGGGGCCGAGCAGCGAGTGGCTCCAGGAGGCTCAGCAGGACTGGGACTGTAAAGCTGCGAATTCCTGCAGAGTTTTGTTAGCGAGATCGGCGCGCAGCCTGGTGCCCTGCTCCGAATTAATTATCCGCTGACACGATTTCGCTTCTTTCCCTTTGTGTTATTTTAATTAACAGAGATCTCCTCCAAGCAAGCCAGCTGTCATGTAAATTGTAAAACTGTCAGCATGTACAGGAACTTAACAGGGACTGGAAGAAAGCCTTGCACAAAGGGATGTGCTACTTTCCCTTTTTGGTTTTCCTTCTCTTTTTTTAAATCTGGCACATTTGTAAAGTTAAAAAAAGTGTGAAGACTAGGGTGGGGCAACAGATGGAGAAAGCCCAGCTTTTACTTTAGATCCATTTCTTGAGGCAGAGGTGCAGGACAGAGGTGTTCTTAAGTACTTTGGATCAGGATTGTTTCCTTGCACATCCCTGTAGCCTGGGCATTCCTCCCAGTTCCCTTCCCCTCCATCCACACAGGCTGCAGGTGGGATGAAACCTACCATAGCAAGGACTCAGCATTAAGCTGGGCAAAAGGAGACATTCATGGCTTTGATATAACTAATCTGGTCTGTGTCCATTGTGGATTTCACCCGCATTCATCCTGAGCTTGATGAATCCCTGTGTGCCGACAGCCAGCTACAGGGCTGGCTCCAGTTCTACTCCTGCATCATCTAGGCTTGAGATTTTTAACAATGAGCTGAAATCAGCCAGTTCTTCACAAAACCAGACTCTGCAAACAAGCAAAACCGTGTTAATGGGCCCCATATGTCTTTGGTTAAAAGCTGCTCCAGCAGCTAGAGCAGCAGATGCAGAATGGAGCACGCGGAGCCGGAGGTACGGCGGGAGTTCATGCGAGGATACTCCGTGGACATCCCATCTCCCCTGAATGCAAGCAGAAGCCAGTGGTAACCCTGCAGCGATCAATTAATAAATGTTTAGGCGAGTCAATGAAGGTTAGCAAGGCCCCAGCTCAACGGGAAGCTCAGGGAGGACAGCGGGAAGTGGAGATAATTCAGTGCAGTGGATGGCAGCAGGACACCAAGGGGGAGATGTGCTGGGGCAGCCAGGGGTCTCTGCACTTAGTGGGACCTCACAAGGCTGTGGGGAAGGAGGGATGCTCACCAAACCTGCTCCCTGCAGAGGCACCCCCATTTTTGTAAGAAATTCTACGTTTTTCTCCCTGCCTGATTTTGGGAGATCAATAGCCTTGGTAGGGCCTGGATTTTCTGCAGTGTGGCTTTCAGCGCATGTCTCATCCTTACAATCTACAGACCTGGGCTATGTCTGTATGAGGACTGAGCTACTTAATTCTACTTCTTCCCTTCCTCATCACAAATTGGTTTTGTTGCCCTTTAAGAACAAAGCAAAAAGATTCCAAACCACATTCTGGTAAAGAAGGATGGATTTCCTTTTTCAGCAGCAGCCAGGGATAAAAGCCTGGAGACAGCTGAGCAAGCTGCAGCATCACAGCCCAAATGCTGAGCTTATCCGAAGAGCACAGCCGGGCTGTGAGGGCTCCAGCCTGATGCCGAGGGTTCCACAAGGAGGCCAGGGGCTGGGATATGCCGATCGCATATGGAGGTTTCCTCTTGGCCCCGTTTGCATGCCAGGCATGCTGCTTGTCCACTGAAACAAATGACCTTGAGCAGTGCTGCAGGTCAATAAAATAATTTGCTAACTGATCCATCTTCTGTGGCAAACAGATGAATCAACTCCAGCTCCCTGGGCTGTTTTATGTACGGATGGGAGAGCCGTGAAGTTAAAATAACGTGTGCAGCCACATCCATCTCCGTGCAATGAAAGGATGGCTCTGAGTGAATAAAGTTGTGTATTTCTAGATAGCGAAAAACCATCTCTGCATCTCCTGACACTTGATTTTGTGAGGTGGGTGCTGTTCCCCAGTACAACCTGGGCCAGGCCACACTCTCCCTTGGTGGAGCATTGTGCCCTCCTTGTCCCTGCTTTCCACCCGTCTCCTCCGGCAGCTCTGCTGCCCTGATATGTTCCTGATGGCCTCTCCTGGGCTTCAGCTCCCAGACAACCCTTGGCCATCCTGTCCTTGCCATCACCTCATTTCTCCACAAGGAATGGAGACTCCAGTTCCAGCCACAAAGGTGACTCCCAGCCGGGAGCTGGACTACAGTGGGAGGCACACTCGGCTTTTACTAGTCTCCAGTGCAGCAAAGCACTAAAAGCAATTAAGAAATGGCCATTTTCATCCTGGCAATGCAACCTCCAGCAGCATTGGCAGAGCGTGGGCAAGAGCTGGAGCCACCGGGGCTGGTGCACGCGGCCGGGCTGCATCTGTCAGAGAGCGCAGCAAACTGGGGCACTCGGAGGGAGGAGAAAGGCCCCGAGGCAGCCTGTGCTCACTGAGCCCCTAATCACAGCGAGGTGATTAATGCCCTTCTGCTCCTGTGCGCCGCTGCTCCGTTCCGTGCTCCCCTCGCTCAGCCCTGCTGCCTCGGCAGGTCCCACACTGGCAGGCACCAGGCACTCGGCTTTGCAGGGATGGTGCTCCGTTTTCCTGGTGCTGAAAGCAGGGATGAAGCTGGCAGTGGGAAAGGGCAGGGCAGAGCAAAACCAACGGTTCATCTTTGGCTATGAAATAGTCTGTGAATTAACGTCTGTTCTTGGGAGAGGGGTTTTTATCACCTTTCCTCCCAGAGCTTCCCAGCACTGTATCTGTCAAGGGCCAGTATATTTCAGGAATCCTAGGGCTGAGACTCAGACCTGGCTCCTGCTTCATGCAGCCTTGGACAGGCTAGAACTGTCCCATATCCACCTCTTTGTAGATCAATCTGATGAGTGCTTTGCTGTTGGTTTTAGACTGGTGCAATGAAACAGGGTCTGAGAGCAGGAGACAGCCCAGATTTAAGCTCAGGGTATTCCCAGGGAGTGGCATCCTAGGTTTCAGTGCTGAGGCAGAGGTTTCTAGGGTTAAAAATTCCCTGTGCCCTGCTGCTCCAGATGCTTATTTCCCAAATCCTTTATTAAAATTGCTGGTACAAACACAATTTTGTAGGAGGTTCCTGCAGTCCCTGCATGCAGGAGGAGGGTACTGGTGAGTTTCTCATGCCAGACAAAAGCCTGGTGCCTGAACTCCTCCTCTGACAGCTGGAGCACAGAGCTGGGAGCAGAATGGGGGAGTCCCGGAGCCCAGCACTTGCTGATCTCAACACTGCATTGTGCTGCAGGATAGACACCTTCCTGGGGGATGCAGGTGGAATGTGTCCCTGCCTGCTCTCCCATAGTGGGGTGGGTTACCTGGCCATGCTCCTCTGGCTTCTCCCCACAGGTTAACAGGGTTAGGCACAGCTCAGCCAGGTTAGGCACAGTTCAGTCAGGCTGGGCACAGTTCAGTCAGGTTAGGCACAGCTCAGCAGCAGCAAATGTCAGTGAGCAGGAACAAGCGGCTGTGCTCATTCCCAGGAGGAGAGAGGTCACAGTTTGCCTGTCCCGGAGGTCAACAAACCCTGCACAGCCACCCCAAGGGCACAGGAGCTGCTTTAGCTGGACACCAGAGATAAAAGAGCTGCTCAGAGGGCTCAGAAAAACGGAGTCCCTTCCACAGGGCCACAGGAAACACCTCGTGCCCCAGCAGCGTCACACCGAGCTCCTCTTCCTCGGCCACGTATAGGGCAAAGCTCACTCCGCACCGGGATTGCTGCAGGGCACTTCCTGCGAGCCATTAAAGCACGTTGGGTAATTAATACCTTCCATGCATGAGGAAAAATGAAAGGCAGGTGGGAGGAGGAGGGGAGCAGGGAGGAGGCAACTCCATTTTGAAGGCTGTTGGGGTGGTTTTCCCTCGGCATGTTGTTGTAATTTGGAGACTGCTGCACGCTGCAGCGTTCACACCTCTCAGACGTTATTCACAGCCTGATTCCAGCCAGCACCACAATGCTGTCAGACTGTGCAGGATCCATGCTGCCTGCTGGAGCACCTCTCCTCCTCCTCATCCCTTGGGACCACTGCAGGATGAGCTGAGGCTGCCCCACACTCCAAGCTCCGCACCCAGCCAGCTTCTCCAAACCCCCTCTATAGCTGAGGGTTACAGGAAAGGCCCCTCTGTGCTAAAGAAAGCTCCATCTCAGCTCACCTTAAATACAGCTTCTTAACAAACAAAATGTTTATTTTCTGAATAACATTAATAATAATAATAATAATCTTTAAAAAAAGAATTCCAGCCTCGGGGCATGTAGTGGGATGGCTGCAAGCTCATTGGAGCGTGTGTCCATTACCGTCCGCGCTCCAGACCCCAGCACAGCCCCGGCGCTTTATTCCAGGAGAGTGACTGACAGACCCTGATCGATGCTGATTTGGGTCTTAAATAAACACACTGGCCCTGGTTTGCCGGGAAGAGCGAGGTGTTGGTATCTGGCTGACAGGCAGAGAGAGGCAAACTTTGCCAAATGGGCATTTCTCAGCAATATTTCCCTTTTTTGCAATTTATTTCCCTTCTCTCAGCACTATGCCGTGGGAGCCGGGCAGAAGCTGGGATAGGGCAGGAAGGTTTCAGAACTGAGTTATTTTGCATTTTACTCCTTTAACTTATGTCTTCTGACAGAAAAGATAGAAAAGCAGAAAAATAGAGTTCAAATATTCAAACAGAATTGTGCTGCTAAGAGCCACCAGACCTCGCTGGTGCCTGATCAGACCATCAAGCAGGGAAAGGTGCTTCACTGCCGACAGCTGCTGTCAAGAGAAAAGCCCTTTGAGAATTTGCTGAGCTGTGGCAATTCACATCTGCAAGAGCTGTAGAGCTCCAAGGAACCCCGAGATTCTTGGAAATGTTTTTCACCAGCATCATGTAGGTCTTAAAATTACTGGAAATGGCACTTGAGAGTTGAGTGACTCAGGGTGCTGCAGTTTGGAAAATATCACTCAGGTCTTTTTTTTCACCCTTTGAGCATGGTTTTGTCAAATCCAACACATCCGCAATGCCTATTTCTCCTTTACTGCCATGTCAGGCATCAATATTGAAACAGCAGCAGATAAAGTTTGCTGCTGCAGCATCCCAAATACTTCTGTGCACCCATGTTCTCGTGGCTCCCTGTGGGGTGATTCTGTTATCTCCTCATCTCTGACCCTGCGTGCCAGCAGATTCCAGCCTGGGCAGAAATGAAGGTCACAAGTTACTGAGCCAATCTGGGAAAGAAATTCCAGGAGAGCAGATCAGGATTGTTTTAATTAAAGGAAAGAGGCAGGAGAAGGGAGGCAGAGCAACACTCAAGCAATCAAACAACATTTTCCCCTCGTGAAGATGAACAGTTTGAGGTAGGATTAAGACAGCTGAAATTGTCTTTTTAAAGGAATGTAAAAATGTGGATGTTGGATGATTGACAAATAAAGGGCACTTTCCTTTAATTTAAATATGCTCCTAGTTTGTGCAGAATATGTTAATTTATACATTGCCTAAATAGCCAGTAGCTATTGTCTGTAAAACCACATCAGATCAGGGCAGCAGGGCAGTTAATGTACTGGCTGGATGTTATGGCTGGTCAGTGAAGCGATCCGAGCTTCCTTCCACTGGCTCCCAAGCCCTAAATGGAATAGCTGAGCTGTAAAAAACTGCCAGGGGCATAAACTGAAGTTCATTCTGTCAGCCTTCAATAGGGCAAGGCTCTCCTTCCCACAAGGACCCGTCCATACCCTCAGCCCCAGCCTGGCTCCTGCTCCTCTGTGACCCCAGAGCTGTTCCCCTTCTACTGGAGAGCCCTCCAAGCCCCTGTGCTCTCCACAGGGATGATTTCTTGGGGAACATACAGCCCACCCCAGGAGCTGTTCACAGCTTTACAGCACCTGACCCTGTGCTCTCCCCATGCCTCAGTTTCCCTGGCTGCAGGCTCTCCCGGACCCTGCAGCCCAGCTCTCCTGGGCCTTTGGTCACATCTCCTCTCTCCCAAGGTCCCGCAGCAGTTCTTAGCAGCTCCAAAAAGTCCTGCTCTGCTCCTGCCATGCCATGACCTGCCCTGGGATCCTCAGCTGGGCCTCTCGAGCAGCCTTGGGGGCCTAGCTGGATTTTTAACCCTGAAGTTTGGGAGCCTCTGCCCCAAACAGGTCCTGAGTGTGACCCATCCATGCCTGACCTGCCTCTTCCTCTGCCTTCATGTGTAGCCATGACTTGGTCTGGTCTCTGGAGCAATTTTTAATGCAGAGAGGGTTCTAATTAACAGGATTCTGAAGTTAATTAAGACAATCTCATTTAGATCTCTCCAGGAGTGCTCACAAGGGCAATGCTGCTTTCCTGGGCTCCTTGGGAGCCTCTGCTCCCCTCACAAATCACACCCCAGAAGCTGCTGTGTCTCGGGAAAGGGTCTGGGATGTCACCTTAAAGGCTGCCGGGTCCTGGAACACATTTGTCCAAAGGACCAAACAACCAGCATGGAAGTCCAGACTCCACAGGCTCTGGGGCCAAGCTCCAGCCTTCCTGGGTCCTACTTTCCCTTCTTGGACAAAGCTGCTGTCTCAATGAGTGACTCCTAAGGAGAAACTCTTGTCTCCCATGTCAGCCCAAAACCAGCAACATTATGGCCCCATCTTCTTTAAGAAAGGTCCATCCTCTGCATTCCCAATGCCTTCCCAAAGATCAGTCTAGATTAAGTTTACAGTGATATGATAAGTAGTAATAATACTGCTGCCTTGCCCCTAATTATTTTCAATATAATTACGTACCCTCAAGAAACCTTTTAAATAGCACACTCTCCTCAGTGCTCCGGTCCAAGGGATTCATTTGTCTCAGGAAAGAAATATTCTCGGGGCGGAATCCTTCATTAGTCTTTCCTGGAGAGACTCCTGCTGAAGTCAGTGGGGTATATGTGCCCCACTGGAGGATGTGGGGCTGTGCCTGCCTGGGCAGTGCCCACCACAGGAAGATTTTACAAGCCTCTCGGAATCTGGTTTCTTGGCAGCATAAAGCATTTGGCAGGGAAAAAAAGTCTGGAAGTCTGCTGGAAGGTATCAGTGAGACTCTTGAGTTTCACTGTTTTTTATCAGCTTCTTACACTTCCTTTTCTTGTGTTTTAATCCCACACAAGTGCTGCAGCTCCAACGTGTAAAGGAAAAAGAGGGAAAACACTCAGAGTCTGGGATCACACTGTGTGAGCAGGTGCAAATCAAAAATGCATAACCTTCACATCATTGTGGTGCCCTGCCCACCTGGAGATCAAAACTGGGAAGGAACAGCAAGGCCAGTTTGGAAGGGAGGAATTAAATGCATACATTGAATTATTTATACAATGTATTTTCAGGCAGTCCATTGTTTCTCTGAGAAACTGACTTTTCATTCAGAGTGTGCTCAGGTGGGATCTTGTCTATGGCACCCACAACGAATTTCTCATTAAAAAAGGTGCCCTTGACTGGATTCTCCACTGTCCCAGTTACCTGCTGCTCTCCTGTCCCACAGCTGGCAGCACATCCAGGGTCTGGGATTCCCATGCATGCCCACAACTGTGGGATGGGATTCCCATACATGCCCACAGCCCCAGGACAGGATCCCCATCCGTGCCCACAGCCCCAGGACAGGATCCCCATCCGTGCCCACAGCCCAAATCTGTCCTAATGTGCTCCTGCTTCCCATGTTCAAACCCATGGATGCTCAAAGCAGGATTCAGTTTGTGGGTTTTCAGCAATTAATGATCTTTTAAAGTTGAAAAACCTGAATAAATAGATGTTTTCCTATGATCCTGTTTTATTTACTTGCTGGCACAGTGGCTGTGAATCCACTTGGATTTTCATCCTGCAGAGACTCTTCCGTGCCTTACAGGGTGTCCTGAGCACTCCCCCGGATTTAGGGGTTATTTCTGGTGGATGAAGCATCTGTGTAAATGAACACCTGCTTGACCCCTAGACCGAGGAACAGGAACCACAACATCCCCAGTCTGCATCCCTGAAATCCTTTGGGGAAAGGGAGGACTCTTACTGGGAAGCGACAGCCCAGCCCATCCCTGTCTGTGCATTCCCACACACCTGCATTCCAGACTGTCCCTTCCTTGCCCCAGTGTCTGAAAACCAGGGATGGCTTTCCAAGGAAATTTCCTCACTGAAATAGTTAATGAGGACTGATCCCATCCCCCAGCTCTCTCCCCCTAGCTCGCCACCCCTCTGAAAAAAAATCAGAATAATAATTAAAAGATGCCTAGAAACACTCTTGGAAGAGCATAAATTCTGAAGATGAAAGTAAATGATTAAAATAATTAAATACTTCAAGTTGACAAGCAGAAGCAGAATCTTGCCAACGGACATTTGTCGGTAATTAGTTAATTAATCCTAACACAAATTATAAGCCATAACAAACCAGTCAGGCTGAACGCAGCCGGCTGTTC
This sequence comes from Oreocharis arfaki, assembly GCA_013398015.1. NCBI lineage: Eukaryota > Metazoa > Chordata > Aves > Passeriformes > Paramythiidae > Oreocharis > Oreocharis arfaki. The sequence goes on from VZRR01013705.1 coordinate 76,539, forward strand.
GGAATTAAACTTAGAAAAAGAGGGAGTGAGAGAAAGAAGAAAGAAAAGTTTGGAGATTCTTGCAGATCTGAGGGAAGATGCTGTGCAGGAGCTGGTGTCCCCCTGGGAAGGGCAGCCAGGACAGGGGCAGGAATTGGGGCAGAACAGGGCCGTGTTCCTACCTGGCAGGAGCACAGTGGGACAGGATACATGGAATAGGCAGTACAGAGCAGGATTTGGGATTTCCACCCTTTTTCTGTGAGTAAATGCAGCACAAAGGCTTCCCAGCTCTGTTTCCTACTCTGCCACTGGTACCAGTGTGCACTTGAGAACATCCCTGTTAATGGGAATGAGTTGGTCTGGGCAAGTCCAAGGGATCTTCAGGTCCACAGGCAGGTGGTGACATTAATCCAGGGGTTTCTGGAAGATGTGCAGACCAGCATCTGTGAAGGGCTCAATCCTGGAGTGCTGGGAGGGCAGCTGCAAACCAGCTGCCCATTAACACCCTGGAAAGTGTTTCTAGGGCAGGCTGGAAAAGCAGGGTCAGCGCTTGGGAGCTGGGTCCTGCCAGGGAAACTCGCTGCAAACGACACCAGGACACGTGTGTGGTCAGCAGGGACCTGGCATGAGCCTGATGCCGTTCAAATCGCTGGGAAGGTGGGGAAGACAGAGCCTTTGTGCGATGGGAAGAGGTTAATGAGCTGTGGGCTGGTTTCTCACCTCCGGTCACCTTGGCTCAGGTCCAATTTTCAGCCCTAGATTAAGTGAGGTTGGTGATCCACAGGCACGACACGGTGACTGACAGCTCATCTGCGGCTGCATCGCTGTGTTCACACGTCCAGCCGGGGCTGGGGAGGCACTGAAGGGCCACGCTTTGCCCTTCCTCCGGCACTAAAAAGCTCTGGAGCAGCCAGAGTCGGTGTTCTGACAGAGAGGACCTGCACATCGCCAGCACGGGGACACTGCTGGGTGACAGACTGGGCCAAATGACAGCTGGCAATGCAGCTTAAGTGAGAAATGGGACATATAGGCTGCAAATGGGCTTTTAACAGGACAGAAAAGAAGGCACGAATGTTTTGAAAGAATAAACAGATACCAGGGAAGTGTGACTATCCCACAGATCCCACAGATCCCATATCATCAGAGGAGCTGCCAGTGACTGATGTGCCACGTCTGGGCACGTATCATGTGAGGGGAAGTACGAACATGTGAGTACACATGACCATCTCCTGATGTGATTTACATGCAGAGGAGAAAGAGATTACGTACCAGACAATGAGAATTAACACTGAAGAAATGAAAGGCCCATCTCTTTTGGCCCAAACTCCCCGAGTTGCCTGCGCAGCGGGTTCCTGTTTTCCATCAAATCCATCCAGAGCTCTGCTGAAGAGAAAGTTTCATCCGCATGTGCGTGAGCATGTGTACGCGCGTGCTCTAAGTGTTTTGCATTATGTGAGCTCTGACCTTCAGAGGGGAACAGAAGGAATATTTTCCCCCCTGAGGCTAGAGATGTCAGTGAAATGTCTGTCTTCCTTAATAATTTCAATCCGGGCGACAGGGGACAGGGCATTTTGCTCTGAACGAACGTACTGTAAAAACTGTCAGATAGAATTTGTCTCAAGAAGCAACATTTCTATCCATTCGGGGTCATAATTACAGGCATCTTATGACCTGTGGAGCAGCACATTTTTCTCAACTGAAAAAAAAGGAGTCCGAAAAAAGGTGGTTTGGTCTTCTGCAGAGCTTTGGATTGAACCTAAATGGAATCTAACAAACAACAGCGATCTGCAGCAGAATGCTTTCTTTGTGTTCGCTGGCTGCTTTTTTATATCCAGAACAAACTGTGCACTGAAGTGACGTAGCAGAAAAGAGGGACAGAAATTGCCATTCACTGGGCTGGAGCAATGGCCTATTTCTCCTATATCCTGTCTCGTAACTGCCTGCCTCTCTGAATTTCCTCCACACTGACACTAGCCAGCGTCTTGTTAATGAACTGAATAAGTAACTAAATGGGTGATTAACCAAATGAGCATGACGATAATTTGATTGCGCTTTCCCCACTTTTAAAGCACAGGAAATAGTAAGAAAAGAAATAATTCAGTGACCAGCAGGAATTCAAATAGAACAGAGCTAGAGGGGCTGGGGGGAGCTTTGACTAGATGTGGCTGTCAATAAATCCCCCACAACACTGCAGAAATCTCTGGCTAAATATTTAGATTTCTTGATTTGTGACTCCACACAGGAGAAAAAAAAAACTCTTCACGGATTTGAAGCAGCTTTTACTTTTATGATTTGATTTTATAATTAGCAACAATCATGAAATGGATCATCCTGATGTTATGTGCAGTTATGGGTCACACACCACGCAAAGCTGGACATCGTTTTGGGGTCACCAGCCTGGGTTTGTATAACAGAGCCTGCAGTGCCTGCTGTTTCCCCACCTCACTGAGGTCAGAGTGACAAACCAGACTGGGAGAGGGAACCCAAAGTTACCACAGTGGAAAGATGCCCTGCACTGCTGGGGTGGGAGAAATGGGAAAAATGAGAAATAACACCCTATCCTGGGCTGACCCAGCTGCTCACAGTGGATAATCCTCTTCTCCACCCCAAGCAGACAATGGTGACCATGGCAGAAGCACAGGGAAGGAGCATCCAGCTGAGGAGCAGGGCCCCAGCTGGACTCTGGAACGTTCTCACCCACAAGATCAATCCTGCCAGAGACACAAACGTTAATCAGCTGGTGGCAGGGCAGATTACAATCCATTTTCACCTGCACACTCCAATGGATGCCCCATTCTTGCCATCACAGATGGAGGGGAAACACTGCAGCAGGACTGGGAGTGAGGAGCAGAGCAACTCTGGGAGGCAGAGGGATGCCTGTAGGTCTCACAGTACCAGGCACTGACATTCCTCGACAAGTTTGCCAAGAATGGGGACCCTTGGAAGGAGTTTGGCTGGTGGTGGGCAAGGAGGACAGTCCCTCCACACTGATGTTAGCCTGGGAAATGTCTGGAAGGGGGGCATCCCAAGGTCAGAACAATCCCCCTGCAATGCTGCTGTGCCCCTGAAAGCAAGCACTGAAGGGAGATGCTGACAGCCTGCTTTGCATGCCAGGAGAGCCAGGCTCAGGATTTAAATCCCACTGACAAACACCTCCATCCAGGTAGTGTCTAACACTGTCAAAACAAACATGTGAAAGAGATTCTGTAGCTTTGCTCATGAAAACTTCAGCAAGAGCTGCTCTCCAGGGACTCTGAGGCATCATGGTGGGAAAGACAGAGCCAGACTTGGCACCAGGGTTGCCACAGCCGGGGCATGGGGGGAACAAGGTAAGGCTTGTCCCTGCCCATCCCTGAAGGGAATCTGTTAAAGGCCCATAGAAAGTCAGTTCCAGGAGCTCTGTGGAGCCCAGACAGAGAGATTAGGAGCAAAGCCCTGTGTAAGCCTTGCAGGGTTCATTTTGGGGTTGGTGATCCGAACCACACGCTCCAGCAGCTGGAGAGAAGCTCAGTGAATCAAGACATTTCTATTCCCATCCACTCCGTTACCCTGCCCTGTGATCTCCTAAATCACTTCTCCTCTCTGCACCTTCATTTCCTGCACCTGAAACAGCAAGAATACGCGGATTCTTTTCTTCTCTGGAAAGCAGGACCTCCTGCATTCCAGTAACTGTAACATCATCTTTACTAATACCATATTGAGAGACAACAAAGGACAAAGACTGGTGCAAGCACTGCTCAGACAATCCCCGGAATGACAAGTCCCTCCCATCCCACCATCCTGGGTCACACCACAGCCCCACAGTGGTCGTATGAGATGGGGACTGAGCAGAAAGCTGAGCCCAGATCCCTCAGGACAGCGTTTCCCAGCCCAAGGCAGCAGCAATGCATGCAGGAGGGCTCAGCATAGCCCTTCTGGAAGGGGAACAGGACATTGGGATCATCAGACTGGGAGACAGAGGCAGAATATGCAGAGTCTTCCTCCTCTTCTGCCACATTTAGGGTGCTGTGCTCCCTGTAAAAGGTGTTCTCCTGCTCTCACAGGTGGGAGGGAGAGGAATGCCAGTAGCCAGGCTACTCACAGCTTTTGCTTTTGGAATATCCCCACGGAGGTTGTGGAGCAAACAACACATAAATGCACAAAACTGCAGTGTTTGTCTTGAAAATAAAACAGCCAAAGGCACATTCAATTTTAAGACATGCTGCAGCCTGGAAAATTGCCCTTTAACAGAGGAGAATATTCCCTGCTTTCTGCTGGCAGAGCTGTCCTGCTAGTGTCATGGACTTGTGTGAGGAGCACCTTTATCCTAGGAAGAGGTAGGAGTGCACTGGTTGCACATGTGTTCCTAAACGGGGAAATCCAATCTGTCAAGAAAATTCAGTAACAACTTTCATACTTAATTGTACCCCAGGACCCCAAAAAAATCAACCAGGATGGTAGATGTGGATTTTTCATTACCCTCTCTTAAAAAGGTCTCAAAAAATAACAGAGTGAGAAGGGCTGGTTGTACATGTGGAATATGTGTGGAGATCTACAGGAGGGAAATGCAAAACTTCAGGTTGGATACACACAGAAAATACTTCAGTAGAAGAAAACACTCTCATTTGATTTACACATGCAGCACTCAATTGAACAAGTGTAGCTACAGGGCATTGGAAAACAGTCAAAATGGTGAATTTGCTGCTTGCACACATTTATACTGTTTCCCGGAGACAATCTGCTGTTGCTTTTTGGCATGTTTAGTATTTTTTAAACCACACAAAGGTTATGTCCGGTTCTCCCAGTGACTGGGTATTTGCCATATGCTGGAGGATCCTGAATTTTCTCTCCTGGAGCTGTCTCAAACCCACAGATTTTGGATGCTTTGGTGGCTCCTTTCCTCAGCATGGGGCTGGATTTGTGGAGCTGCACTCAGAGAACATGTTAATCATAGAATCATTAAATCTTGATGGGGCTCAGGCAGGGGCATAAAACAAGGGCCAGTTGGAGTGACCTCAGTGAAACAATGTCCAGGCAATTACATGGTGGTTTGTTTTTTTTTTTCTCTTGTTAATTATCCACAGTACAGGCACAGCTGGAAGCCTCTGGGTGGAAGTGTCCAAGATCAGGCTGGAAGAGGCTTGGAGCAACGTGGTCTATGGGACGGTGTCTCTGCCCGTGGCAGGGGGCGGCACTGGATGATCTTTAAGATCTCTTCCAGCCCAAACCATTCCAGGATTTCTGTGCAAGAAGGCACTTATTTTGCCCTGGGAAATATAAGTAGATTAAGACTGGGGGGAAAAGAAATAGAGAATAACATTCGCTGCTCAGCAGCTGCTAGAACCCATGTCCAGCCAGGTGACGAACCGCAGATGCCACCCAAGGTCTCTACCTGAGCTCATGGAAGAGCTCTGAAGCCACCAACTGATAGGAAAATCCACAGGGTCATCTTAAGCTCTGGGAAAAAATCCTATATTGGCTCAATGGGTGAGCTAGGCTTGAGATTGTCCCTTTGTCTGTGGGGAACCAACTTCAGATGGTTTTGGGGCACACGTATACTGACCATCCACCTGTGCTGCCACTGCTGGGGCTGCACGTCAGATCCCGGGGCAGTTCTGGGCCCTTCATGACAAGAGAGACATTGAGGGGCTGGAGCGCATCCAGAGAAGGGAACAGAGCTGGGGAAGAGTCAGGAGCATCAGGAATGCCTGAGGGAGCTGGAGGGGCTCAGACTGGAGAAAAGGAGGCTCAGGGGGGACCTTCCGGCTCTCCACAATTCCCTGACAGGAGAGTGGGTGAGGTGGGGCTCTCCCTCTTACTATGAGAAGAGTCAGCTCAGTGAAGAAAAAGAGGAAATGGCCTCAAGCTGAGACAAGGGAGATTGACATTAGATATTGAAAAAAAATGTTCACTGTTCACATGATCAGATATTGGAAGGGGCTGGCCAAGGAGGTGGTGGAGTCACTGTCCCTGGAAGTGACCAAGAGGCGCTGGGTGACAAGAGGTGACCCTGGAGGTGCCCAAGAGGCGCTGCGCTCCAGCGGCAATGCTGGTTGATGGACTGCATAATCTTAAATCCAACCGTGATGATTCCATGAAAATCGCACTTGGGGACATGGTTTAGCGAAGGGCATTGGGATGGCGCTGGACTGAGGGTCTTTTCGGAGGTCTCGAAGGTCTTTTCCAACCTCGGGGCCTCATTCAGTCACCCTGTGTCTCTGGGGACTTTTCCACCTTCACCCATCCCGTGATTCCAACGGGATGGAACTCGACCCCTGCAGATTGCCGCCCGCCCCGCACTTCCCTCAGGGCTCCGCAGCCACGCACGGCGGCTGCTCTCGCGAGCGGTGACGTCATCTGCGCGCGCGGACGCGCAGGCGCGGCGGGGCGGGGCGGGCCGCGCTGTGTCACGGCCATGGAGTACCTGATCGGCATCCAGGGCCCCGACTACGTTCTGGTGGCCGCGGACACCGTGGCGGCCACCAGCATCATCCAGATGAAGCACGGTGAGACCCGTGGGGGCTCCGGGGCCCCGTGCTAAGCCCTGGCCCGGTAGGGTGTCCCGAGGCCCCGGGCTGACCGCGGTGTGCGCGGTTGAGGTGCTGCGGGCCCGCCGCTCGGGCTGAGGGGAGGCTGTTCACAGGGGAGGGGGTTTCTCGGTTTAAGCGCTACCGGGCCCTTCAGGGGAGGTGTAGTCGCTGTAGGAAGTGCCGGGCGGCCTCTGGAGCGCGGAGCTAAAGCGGGGCTTAAATCGCCGCTTGCTCCCGGTAAACTCCCCCACCCTGACCGCGTGTGTCCGCTCTGTGTTGGGTTGTCAGCTTAATTTACCTGTTCAGGTGAGCGTTAGCTTGTGACCCCAAACCTCGCTCTGCAACGCAGTGTAAGTGTTAAAAAACCGCATAGGGATAACGATGTGACAGGAGGTGCTCACTTATGCTTAATTCACGGGTAAAACGTAATTCATGGGAAAAAAGGGATTATGGGAAGTAAAAGTATGAGTGAAATTCATAGCACGGGGCGCAGGAGCCAGTCTGAAACTTGGCTTTGGTTTCTTTGTGTGGTAAAACATCTAGGGCGTCACCAAGTCTCTGGAATTCTCTAAGATCAATTTTTCTTCCTGCTGTTGCAATGACCTAGACTGCAGCTTGTTCTGTTCTAAAGACTGTGATTTAGAAGCTCTTTTTAAAAAAGTTGTAAAATAGAGGATTAATAAATCCATACAAATGAATATAAATAAATCCATTAAAAAATGTTATAGCGCTGCTTTTACCTCCAGTGTTTCACTTCAAGTCTGTGATAGCCAATTGGAGCAGTGTTAGAAGCTGTGAAAGCTGGTGGCACATACAAAATAAAAATTGAATCACTTTAAATAATGTTTCCTAAGTTAATGTTGTTTCCAAGTAGGTTTGTTCATAAGCTTTAAGGAGAATGTACTTTGAACACAGGATTTAGTTGTTTTTGCTGGGGGAGAACAGCCCATAAATTTCAGGTATTTATGTAGAATATTAATTTGTAAATTAATTTCAGCCTGGAGACATTTTGGGGCCACATAATTGCCCCTTCCAGTACCTGAAGGGAGCCTGCAGGAAAGATGGAGAGAGACTATTTACAAGGTCTTGGAGTGACAGGACAGAGAGAATGGCTTCCTACTGCCAGAGGGCAGGGGTAGATGGATATTGGGAAGAAATTCTTCCCTGTGAGGGTGGGGAGGCCCTGGCACAGGGTGCCCAGAGAAGCTGTGGCTGCCCCGGGATCCCTGGAAGTGTCCCAGGCCAGGCTGGACGGGGTTTGGAGCACCCTGGGACAGTGGAAGGTGTCCCTGCCCTTGGAAGGAGATGGGCTCTAAGGTCCCTTCCATCCCCAAGCGGTCTGGGATTGCAGGGGCTGAGCAGTGACAGTGGCTTTCCCTGAGCTCCAGACAGCAGCTCCTGTGCTGTGATAACTTTTGACATCGTTTTAGAGGATTGTGACACTTCATGCCTGTCTTGCAGCAGAGATTGTTTAGCAGCATTTAGTGAGCTGGAGGGGAAGCTCAGAGGTGGAGGTTTGGAGTGGAGAGAAGGGATTTTTCTTTGACTCCAACAGCTGCTCAGTGTCTGTCTGGGATATCCAAGTGCCAGATACCTGCTCTGGTGAGAGGAGACTCTGTGAGCACAGGATTGTCTTCAGCGCTGTCATTACAAGAACTTAGATCCCTTCAAACACGCACGAACTTAAAACTGTTTTAAACTGCAGTTATGAATAAAAATGTGGATTAGTGTTAATTTCCTGTTTATAAGAGGGCTTCTTTACAATTTATAGTTGTTACTTTAATTTTCTTTCTTTTTGGTTGTTTGGTTTGGGTTTTTTTTCACAAAAAATTACAAGCAAAAAAAATGTTTCTGGAAAAGCCTCGTTCACGTAAGCTTCTGACTTTTGAGACTGCTCGATATAAGGAAAAGGGGATCATTTGACATGGAATTCGTTTCTGGTTTTCCTGAGATTGCTGTTGCTCAATGTGTTGATTTTTCAGCTTTATATTAAATTATTTTGCTTCTGTTGCTGAATATTTGAATAAATATTTAATATTGAGCAATGTTCTTATTCCTGATCCCTTATGCTTTGAACACAATATTCTGTGTGAAGCTTTATTCTTTCCTATCTTGTTTCTAAGGTAGGAAATACTACATATTTCTGGGATGCCTCCCTTTCTGAAGGGCTTTGTTTCTCTTTAACAGCTCTTATGTTCTGTGTCACCAGCTGTGAGACACCAAATGTCACTGTTTGCTCAAAAGGCTTTTTACTAGTGCTCCAGGTCATGATGCAGTTATCCAAATCCCTTTCTTGCTTCTATAAAGTCCTGATGCATCAGGATATTGGCAGAATAAGTTATTCTTCCTCATGACCATGGCTCTCAATGTTATTTTTCTTTGCCTAGACCATGACAAAATGTTTAAGATGAGTGAAAAGATCTTACTGCTGTGTGTGGGGGAGCCTGGAGACACGGTGCAGTTTGCAGAATACATCCAGAAAAATGTTCAGCTCTACAAAATGAGAAATGGTGAGTGAAGCAGGACAGGCACTGGGGGTTGGGAGGAGAGCTAAGCATGGTTTCCAGGTGAATGTTGGTGGAAAGTGCTGTCCTCAAATCTTCTGTAAAGATTTCTGCATTTTTAGTGTCTAGCAAAGGTGATAATTCAGGCAGGGTGCAGAAATAGGAGGTGGATTGTATAGTATAAATTAAAAGGTTTATCCAAATCCCAGCAAACTTCTTTGCAGTATAAATGACACAAATATTTTATTCACAGACTTGTTATTCTCTTAATATGTTGATTGCATGCCATCTGTTACCAGTTCTTTTGATATATTGGACAAAAAAGTCAAGCTGCATGTCCTTAATATTGTAATTTTTTGAAGCTCTATATTTCTATGGTCCATACAGATACAAACTACTTGAAGTCTGAGGGCCCTGTTTATGCTTGCAGCTTTCAGAATAAACTGGAATTAGACAAAAGGCACAACTTTTTGTCACTAAAGAACATTTTGTTATTTCAAAATAAGACTGGGAAGGTGGGAGGTGAAACATGATCATGGATTTGGGCTGTTATCAAATAGTCACATTTCTTCTCCAGGTTATGAACTGTCTCCCACCGCAGCTGCAAACTTCACCCGGCGAAACCTCGCAGACTATCTGCGGAGTCGGGTGAGTAACAGCTGAGAGATTTTGACAAAGGCTTCCAGGGAACGTTTCCATTCTCAGATAATGGAGTCTGAAAAAGGTGGGAGCTGCTGTCTTTAGTGATGAATTTGGAACCGGCTGCTTAGGGACATTGTGGGGTCAAGGAATGACTGGATGTGGCACTCAGTGCTCTGGTCTGGGTAACAAGGGGTTGATAGGTCACGGGTTGGACTTGATGATCTTGGAGGTCTTCTCCAACATCAGTGATTCTGTGAGTTCACATTGCTGAAATAGGGTCTTAGTAAAATAGAAGTATTTGTGTATTTAAAAACTTATCACATCACTTATCAATAGCTGATACTACCGTAGACTTAAAATTCCAGCCTTGGGCCCAATAAACACTTTGTCACACACTGCAGACGTGAAGTGAATTAAACTTCTTGAACATTGAGATAAGGTTGTGGGTTTGCATGCAAATGCACCAAATCCATTTAATCTTGGAAAATGATTTCATAGAGCAAAGCTGTTTGATGTACTTAGGAAAACAAGTGCCTTTTGTAAACAGCAACATGAGGCTTTCGGTAAATACCACATCCAAGTTGGGGTTGTGTTTTCAAGTTACTGAACTGCAATTACTGATGTTTCCCAGGGTGATTTTTTTCAAAGTATGAAAAGCTGCTGTGAAGGGGCAAACAAACCTTTAATGATCCAAGGTTAGGAAGCATTTCATTGAGGAGAATGTTAATGTGCTATATGAAAGGAAACAGGAAGAAAGAGGATGTTGAGAATGGAGTTCATCAGCTCTGTCAGGGATAGAGTGTGGGCTGAATTGTGTTGCTGTTCTAACAGTGCACTTCTCAGGCCTGAAATCAGGTTTTAGAGTAGCAAATAAAGGCCAGTATTAACCTCAGAGCTATATTGTTGAGAACTACACATGTGTAGAGTGTGAATTCTTCCAGAACTCATCCACAGGAACAGACAGATTATTGTTTTCCTTTCTGATGCAGCTCACGGCTGCAGATAGCAATTTTTCCTTGTGGGTCCCTTCCAACTCAGGATATTCTGTGATTCCACACTAGTCTTCTGGTTTAAATGGCTTCATCCAACTACACGCCTGGCAGGTGATGGCTAGCAGTGATACTGTTTGCTTTAGCTTGTATTGAGGTGTGATTTGGAAGGTCTGTGTGTGTTTTGTGCATTCCTGTGCAGTTCTCAAGGCTGATGTGAAGCGGTGGCGCTGTTGGGGCCTGGCCCTGTCGCTGACGGCTCATCTCAGGGACATCTGACCTGCACAGATGAGACTGAGTGTCCTGTCCCCTTTCAGCAGAGGCAGCTGTTTGTTACATATCATTTAAAGTACCTTTAATGGGCTTTTTGGTAAACCTGCCCGTCAGGAAGCAGTGCTGATGTGGCACCTTTGTCTTCCTCTGTGCTACGTCCCTTGAGGCCTGATCCTCCGTTTGGCTCCACTCCTTCCTGAGCCCACGCCTGTCTTCCAGCTCACCTGCTCCAGATGGGCAGCACAGTGGGGAGGACACTGGCAGAGGCAGATGTGTTTATTTACCGGAGACAAAACGCTGCTCTGGTGCAGATGGCAACGCCCCAGGGCGCATGGCGCTCTCTGACACTGCTGTCACACTACACTGATCTCCACACTGCAGGCAGAACCCTTTTTCTCTAACCGTAGCACTTAATGGTTTGTTTGTGGCATTTAGAATTTGACAATACAATCCTTGCCATCAGAATTGGTTTTTTTCATCGTGAATTTTGTTACATTTTTATCATGATATGTGGGATGCCAGAAGGATTAACACTAATGCTTGGTATCTATTGAAATTGCATAATGGATTCCTGGAGGCTACTAATGTAAACATGTGGATGATGAAAATAAAAATTAGAAATTTGGAAGGTAAAACATGACAGTGCCTCCTGTTAGGAGTGGAAAAATAGTTGAGAAGTAAAAAGTTTGGTGGGGAAAAGATAGTTTGTTGCTTTATTGGCGTTCACTGTGCAAAGCTGTTATAGGAGGCCAGAAGGTGTGTGAAAGGGAGGGTTAAACTGCAGCAGGACTTTCTCAGGCATTAGACTTCTGTTGTGGCTGAGACCAAAATATAGCTTGTTCTGCATTGTTCATCACCATCTGGGTTCCTCCCTGTTATCCAGTTTGATTTCATTTAGGATTCTCGTGACTCCTGTAGTCCAAGTTCTTGGTATCTTGGGGATGGCTCATAAGGCAGTGCCTTGAAGTTGTTGTTCTGGTGGAAAGTATCAAGTGTAATAACACAGGTTTGTAGCCTTGTATCCCTGGGGGTGGAATGGGATGAGCTTTTTAAGGTTCTTTCCAACCCAAACCATTCCAGGATTCTGTTATCGCCTATTCCATCACCTCACCTGCTGAATCCAGTGCAGGGTTTAGTACATTGAACTTACTGCCGAGGTTGTGTGCGTGTGTGTGGGAATAGGAAAAACAGCCCCCTGCCCTCCAAAGGTGATGAAGTTCAGTCTCTGGTTGTGATGCTGTTTAATTATAGGTGACAGAGTCTGGCTGGATTCCAAAGGCAGCTTTTAGCTCCTCTCTCCATGTCCACACTTGGCAGGAAGCTTCCTCACTCCCACCTTTTCCCCCTCACTGTGACTTTGGCTTCCGCCAGATGTCACAGGGCTGTGTCACCACCACCCTCCCGCTGCCAAGCTGGGGTTGGGCTGTTTAGCACAACTGTGCTCTTCAGCTGTAAGTTCTGAAGAATTTCACACATCTCCTAATTGCTGTCATTATTTTAAATCAAACAGCACCAAGTGCAAAACTACTCAGGATGAGATATGGTGCTTCTGTAGGAAAGGAAGTTTGGGTTAAAAAGTAATGTCCTGGAGTGTCAGTCATCACTCATTTGATGGCCCTTTAACCACACCAGCCTTGTAAAGAGTTGAGAACTGTTGGCATGGACTGAGTTACAGAAGCCGAGGAAGGCTGCCCTTGGAATGGACAAAAGGATTTGGATGTACAAGAAATTCCAGTCCCAGCATTGAGGTGTTACGGTGCAAATTTCATTTATAATCATGGAAGTAATAAATAGATTATGTATATTTGCTAGTGTTTAAATCCTGCCTTTCTTGAATAATAAGGCATGGGGGATAATTATTTACATTTGAGTTTTAAGAAGTCTCAGACATCATTAGCAGGAGAACTTAAAACTGAAAATCAGTTTACAGATGGGTTTAAGTCTGTATAACACCATTTATTTATGGTTGAGTATCTCGCATATGCCAATGTTGGTAATTCCAAGTCACACAATAATTTGAGTGATCTTGTGTCATGGCTCTTAAATATCAACTTGTGTGATGCTTCAGAATAAATAAATGATGAAATACAGCCTAATTAAACGAATACAGCTGCATGGTAACTTCTTTCCAAGTATTCTTGGATGCTTTGAAGATTAAATCACACAATTTAAAGTGATGTTTTATATATAACTGTAGCCTGCTTTATTCTTTCATATTGTCAGAACGTAAAAATATAGTGGCCTGTGATTTTTTTTGTGCATGTGGAAATTTACTGTACTGAGTATCAAAATGAACTTTTTCCTGTGATGTAGTTAATGTTTTGGCTTTAGGGTGAAATTTTGTTTGCTTTTTTAATCTGGTAGTTGCATCATCATTTTTTCTCTTATTTTGTTGCTTTGTTGATGCAGGCTTTCCAGCACTTTGGCGATATCCTGTTAGGACAATTAATTTAATAAGAAACATTATGTAGATATGGAAATACTGGAAGTATATAAAAGCTGCTTTTAAAAATACATACAATACCCAAATTTTTTCTGAGCCTACGTTTAAAAATAATACAGTGCACGTGTGTTTCACGGTCTTATGAAGTACAGATCTTGGAAGGAGATGTAGGAGAAGAAGGGATGTCTGATTTATTTGTGATGGTGGAACACTAAACCCGGAACATGAAGTAAACTGCCAAATATTAAAGATTAAACTTGGTACATGCAATAAAAACCAAATTGCCAGTGAACAGGACACTGTGTGTAACTGTCTGCACTGTGTGAGAGCTTTCATACGTGCTGAGACGGGCCGTGCTCACTGGGAGGGGGACTGAGAAGAGAGCAAAGAGCAGGTTAAATGAACAAAGAGTTCTTAGAAACTGCAAAATGTTCGTGTTGTGCTCACGTGTCAGCAGTAAAAATCCACGAGTTTTATGTTGAGATGAAAGAATCTGGCGTGAAAACTGCATTTAAGTTTTTTAACGTTTGAGTGTGCTGTGAAAGCTGTAAAAAAACCCCAAACACACTGGTGTTCAGGAGAATAACAGTTTTATGTTTTTATTTGCTTGTTCATGTAACCAGAAGATCTAGTCACTTTTAGCGTGAGACCCACAGTGTGCTGCAGACAGGATTGTTGTAGCATTTTATGATGAGGGATTGGGTAACCAGCTCTGTTGCTATTCCCTGGTGTGCGGGAAATCAAGATTCAGATTTGGTGTGAGTGCTCTAACGAAAACATCATTTCTGTCGGCAGACCCCTTACCGCGTGAACCTTCTCCTGGCTGGCTACGACGACCACGAGGGCCCTGCCCTGTACTACATGGATTACCTGGCAGCTCTGGCTAAGGCTCCTTTTGCAGCACACGGATATGGAGCATTCCTTACCCTCAGCATCCTTGACCGCTATTACAAGCCAGGTGAGTGCATCCAGTGGACAGGAGAATTCTCCTTCTTCAGTTTAGGCCTTGAATTTATTAACCAGTGAGACTGACATTTACTGAATCGGATGGCTTTGCTGTGGTGCTACAGATTGGAACTTGACTTTTTGTTAGATAAATGGAGCTCTAGAGGTTGCCTTTGGTTTTGCTTGCATGGTAACGGAAAATCAGTCAATTCCTTGTATTTTTTTTCCTGTTTGCAGCATAACTGACTGGGAGTAAAGGAAGTTTCAGTTATTCTAAAACATGATTAGACTTTCCTGGACCATTAGCAGCTGGTAATCTGCTTTTGATAAAGAACAGTTTGACAGCTTTATCTCCTTGCTTGTCAGTTGGCTCTGACATGCACATTTTCCCAGAGTATCAATATTCAGAGGCCAGTCCCAGATCCTATTGCTCCGTATCTTGGATTGGCTTTGTGTGGGATGAATTAAAAACGTTCAAGTGAAAAGATATTCCTAGCAAGATCATCTCCTGCACTCTGAAGTGGTGGTGATGAATCTTGGAGTATGGAATGGTTTGGTTTGGAAGGAACCCTAAAGCTCATCTCGTTTCACCCCTCACATGGGCAGGGACACCTTCCACTAGCCCAGGTTGCTCCAAGCCCCATCCAACTTGGCCTTGGAAATTTCCAGGGATGTGGCAGCCACAGCTTCTCTGGACAACAAAGAGGTTTTAGACTGATTCACAGTTCTGTGAACATGGCAGCTGCTCATCATAACTCTTGTACGTGTTTGTACCTGTCTAAACTTTTAGTTTTAGAATCATAATCCACTGCCAAGGAATAAACATGGCCCCATCCCCACTGTGCAGATAAGGAAATGTGCAAAGCATGGAATATTGTTAATCTGACATCTTTGGCTTTAGCTACAAAACTACTTGACTCCTGTGTGCAAAGCTGAGTTTAAGTTATTATCTCTGCTCTGAGATTAGAAATCCTTTCATCCACCTCCTACAAGAAATGTAGCTATAAACTGATCGTTTTCATTTAACTTTTGCCTGAGCAGTGGATGCAGGTCTGGAACAAAGCCTAAAAAGAAGTTTTAGATCCATAGACCCTGTTTGTTTTCTAGTCATGTCCCTTAACAATCTATTGTTCCATTTTCACCATTCCTTGTGGAACAGAGGAAAATAATGAACTTCATTGTCATGGCTTGTCACCCCTATAGAGTGCTGGATTTTATCCTGAAGTGTGAGAATAGCAGGAGCATCCTGCACGTGCCTTGCCCTTTATTGAGCTCCTACCCAGCAGGAACATCATGCTAAACCCATCTCCACCTCCTGCCCCAGACTCGCAGCCGGCTGGGGCAGCTGGAGCTGATTTAGAGCTGTAATAAACTGGAGGAGAGGGAGGTGGCTGGGCTTCTCCGAGCCAGGCCCTGGCCATGGGAGGCAGAATTCCGTCATGCTTCCCATTCCCTGTAACAAATCGATTCTCAATGGCTTGTTGCGGCATGAGCACTGCGGTGCAGGGCGTCCTCAGGACATCTGGAAAGTGTTTTCTGTGAGCTGGGAAGGAGAGGTTTTGGTGCTCAGCTGAAAAGTTGTTTAAATTTAATAAAAGTTTTTGTGGAGAGAGATGGCCTCTAATGAAATCAATCTGTGGATGTTTTCTCTTTCAGGTATCACACGTGAGGAAGCTGTGGAGCTCTTAAAAAAATGTCTGGAGGAGGTGAGTTGCAGAGCTCAGGCCCTGATGCTCCTGAGAAAGGAATGTTTGTTTGCATTCATTTGCTGATACTTTCCTGTTCCTCTCGTCGCGTTTCTTGCTGCCTCTGCCAGAAGGGTAATAAATGCACTGGCCAGATGTGGAATAGCTACTGAGGAAAAGAATTTACGGGCAGTTGCATTGCCTTTGCACGGTTGACGTCCTCCAGAACGTAAACTTGGAGCTTAATCACTTTGCTTTACTTCTGCTTTTTGTGTGCTTAGCATAATATTGATCCAGACTTTTTCCTCTTACGTTTCTTCTGAGCGTACTGCAGCATCCTTATCACTTGTATTACACTTAAGCACTCTTAGAGGTATATACTAATTCTTTTCCAGCTTGTGAAGTGATACCTGAGGTAAAACCTTGACCTTAAAGTTTATGATCAATTTAAGTGTAAACATAAGACTTCAGACATTTCAGACACCAAGGCTTTTATTGTAGGAAAATAGTCTTTATCCTTGTCTTTAAGAGATTGATTTGAGTGTAACATCAGGAAGAAGTGCTCTGAAGAGGTCCTATTTGAAGTATCTTTGTGATATGTACACTTTGTGTCCAAAAATGTGGCCCACTCCAGTCTTCCTGCTTAAATGTCTTCCTTGTTAACCGGCCTGGCTATTTTACATCTCTGCTCAAGGCTTGTCTAATGTGGGTCATCTTGCAACAGAGAACAAACTCCCACTAATTCACTTCTGAGCAGTGAGAAAACCCACTTTAGTTCCTAATATTTCAGGTCACTAGAATCAGGATGGAAATTTGAAGTATACTCTCGTCTTTTGCTTGAGCTTTGGGTGAATCTCATTTCTTCTTTTTGTCTTTGCTGAACAGCTTCAGAAACGCTTCATCCTCAACCTGACCTCCTTCAACGCCCGCTTCATTGACAAGGAGGGCATCCACGAAGTGGACAATATACCCCTTGCCAAAGTGGAGTCCTAACCCCTGAGATCTTTCTTCAGTAGTCGTCTTGTTTTGTTCTCTCTTGGGTTTTTTTTTTCTATTCATTTGAAGCACACGAGTAATGTACTGTGGTGGGAGCTCGAATAAAGCCTGACATTTATATAGCCAGTTTTATCTTTTTATTCCGCTGATCCTTCCTGAGAGGATTTGAGTAAATTGTTCCACAGTGAAGGTGAAACTTGATTTACAGTTCATGGGGGTGCATTCAGGTTATTTATCTTTCCTCTTCTGACATTTTACTGCTCTCCAGATTTCTTATTTGGTGGAAAACTGTGTTTTCTAGATGACACTGTGCTATCATCCCCTCTCAGCACTAGAGCTTAGCAAACCCCAGACAAGTGGTCTGTGCCAAACATACAGCATCTACTTTATTTTTTCAGAGATGTTACCACTCTCTGCTGTATAAAATAATAATCAGGTTTTCAAAGACTTAATTTGCTTTTGATATAGTTTTCTTTCACTTGAATTAGATTGATAAAAAGGTTTTCAAGTAGAATGGATTTTAAAATGCACTTTTAACTCACCTGGCAATGGTTCTGTTACTGGGAAAGAGCATTCTGCTGGTACAGTGGGTTCATAACTACATAAATAGAATTTAAATAGTATTTTAAATAGAAACTAATATATCAATTGTGTGATTTTTCTTAATTGATGTGTCTGTACATTTAGAAGTACATGAAAGCAGTTCAGTGAGAAATGAAACTGCAGCACTCCTCATAAATCTTTGAATTTATAAAATCTCAGCTAGCTAGAGCTTTGTTTCCTTGAGAATAATCCCTGATGATCCATCTAGGCTCAAGATGCTGCTTCCCTATAAAACCCCCATTCATAGAACAGCCTCAGATAATTATCATGTGGCTGATATTTGTGGTCTGCCCAGAAGTGATTCTTCTGAGAACAGTTTTTGGTGTGACTCCTTCCCTATTTGAATTGGCTTTAAGATTGCTCTGGGTGCTTATTTTATGTTTGAATAAGCTCAGAAAAGACTCTTGGAAATAGGGCAGATGCGTGCAGGATTGTGTGCTGACTGATAGTTGTGTGTTGTGGCATAACACCCAAGTTCTCAGCTGGAAAAGGTGGGTGACAGACTTAGCTGTTAATTTGTCTAAGCTTTTTGGTCTTACCTCAGTGGTGTGTTTGAGAATGTTTGTTCCTTCCCAAAAAAAGTTGTCAGTCTTAAAGACAAAGTATTCCTGTCTTCTGGAATGGATGAGAACTGAGTAAGACTGAGACTTGCTTAATGACACAGAAGAAATTTGCAGCTCCAGTGCCTTAACTCACCCTGCCTCTTACTTAAATCTAATTCTTCCCTGGAGTCCCATCAGGCTTTGTAGTTTAATTCTTCCCAGAATGAGTTTAATTACAGCTGGTTTTTCTGTAATGGCTGCAGTGGCTTTTATTTAAGGCCAATGGCACAGAACTCTCAAACATTTTGCTAAAACTCACTTTATCTCTTGAAAACCTTTTAAACTTTTACGCTCAGTGATCCCCAGCCTGGCGATTTCCTCTTGGCAGGTCACATTTAACATGAGCAGAGTTGGAGTGTTGTCGTTCTGCCACTGAAATCTCACCCCTTCGTGTTGCATTAATGTACTTGTTTAGCTTAATGCAGCATCTCTAATTTATTTTACCACTGATGTTGAATGTTTTTGCAGGTTTCTTGTCTCGTTTCAAACTCGTCACTGCAGAGGGGTTGAGCCGATGTGATATTTTTGTCACTGCATATCAAAGCAGTGATGCCTCTTCATTGGAGGGATTCATTGTTCAGACACCAAACTGGGGTGTGGAGCTCTTGGATGATGTGAGCCTGGCAGAGAATCTGCCTGGAGTTTTTATTGGCACCTATTTGCATGCAGGTGATTAATAAACATAAAACAATTATTCTCTGGTTGGATCCAGGTTGGAGTGGAACATATGTTTTGCCCAAGGGCAGGGCCCAGGATCTGAATCCCCCATGGAAGGGAAGATCCAAGGCGTTGCATCCGAAGCCAGTGGAGTGGCAACCTCGAGGAATGAATAAATACAGCCCTTGGTTCCAAACCAGGAACAAAAGAACTGGCCCACAAGGAGATTGGACTATAGCCTCTAACAAAGCAGATTTTTGGAGGACTTTCCAAGAATTTATTCTTTTTAAGGAAAAGTGTGATACTTTTGCTGTATAACCTAGTTTTAAAAATGTCCACAGTGCTGATATTTCAATTCAGAAACCAGTTTTCTTTTTTGACAGTACTACATGGAATCTGTTTGAAAAATCAATATTTAAGTTAATGAAAGAGTAGAAAACTTCTTACCTACTTCAAGTGTAGCCCTTAAGCTTTTGAAAACCATATTTTGCCTACAATCCAGGAATCCCTTTAAGAAAGAATTCACCTCTCCGTTTGTATTTGTCATGACAGGCCTCCCTTTCATAAGAAATCTCTGGAAGAATTGAGCACTGCAAGAAAATACTGCTTTGTACTAATTTTTGTGGTTCACATTATGAGAAATGAATGTAGTAGTCAAGGTACCGTGTTCCTGGGGCACTGTGGCCGCAGTGAGCTGCTCTGCCTTGCCTTGGCTGGTAATTCTGACCATATGTTTTACTCTCAAAGCCTCAGGGCCAAAAGAGTTAACAAGGCCCTTTTTCTCGTGTTAGGTTTCCTGTTTAAGGATGGCCTTTTCCTGGGGAGTAGATCATCACCAGCTCATCTCTCCAGAGCTTGGAGTTAGCTCCAAGATCAGTTTACAGATTTTCTGTGCCTTAGGCCACGTTGGGTTGGGAGTGCTTTGCTGGAAGAGGAATGTGAGCGTAGGTGCAGCGCTCACGGGGCTTTTTCTTGGTGTTAATTACACCTTTCCTTGGAAGAAAATCTGTGTTTTGGGGTAGACCTCCCTGTGACCAGAAGCATTGGCCCAGAGGAGCCATCAGGGCTCAGCTGCCTTGTGGAATTGGTCTCACACAAATTTGTAACAGTGCCAGGACAGTTCTGCAGCCTAAAAGGGACTCCATGACTCAAACGTTGTCTTGAGTGAAGTGACAGCCAAGCAGGGACATCAATCAAAAACTGAAATGCCTGGAAGGTGAAACTATCTCCCACCCTCCTGTATTCACTTT
Organism: Oreocharis arfaki; assembly: GCA_013398015.1. Lineage (NCBI taxonomy): Eukaryota > Metazoa > Chordata > Aves > Passeriformes > Paramythiidae > Oreocharis > Oreocharis arfaki. The sequence goes on from VZRR01013705.1 coordinate 96,616, forward strand.
TATGGGGAGCTGCTGGTGAGGAGGAGCCCCCCAGGCTCATTCACCAACATTTCCCCAGAATTTCTTCAAGAAGTCTGTGGCCCTGTTCGGTTAAACAAGGACGTGCTCCAGCTCCAGGCAGGTGAACAGCCTCAAGCAGGGACTGGGTTTCAGTGCAAACCTGAGTGTCCTCAGCAGGAATCAGTGAGACTGCCCAGTAGTAATAATAATAACAACAATAACAGAAAATAGAGAAATAAAGCATGTTTGATCCATCCTACAGCATATTCTTGGCAGTCCCAGTTTGACTTCTGTTCGTGGTGATCAGTCACTGGCAGAAACTTTGTCATCAAATAGAGCTGTCACTTCTCAGAGTCAAGATGCGGGAGCAGAGGGGAGAGATAAGGCTGAGCTCTCCCAAGGATGTGTTTTCCTTTGCTCTTGTCTCTAGTTTCGACACTAGGCTCCTCCAAGAGGCATTAGCCCGTGCCAGGCCTGACATTAGGGATTATGCTCATAGGATTTGGTTGAGTTCATTTTCCCATCTGAAGCAGGGCAGAATATTCCTTTTGTATTAAATAACTTGGCATTTAAGGAAGAAAAAACCTCTAACTTGGCTACCTGTGAAGCACTGGATGTATTTAAGGAAAAAAGAATTTATCCTGCTTATAAAAAGTTTATCCTTCAAGCCATCTTTAATTCTTTAAAGGTTTAACCTTGCATAGAGTTTCCATGTGTTGTTATCAGCCATCAACAGTAATTTAGTGCAGGAAATTTTCACTGATGAAGCTAAACAGACATCAGTTGTTTTAACAGATTAAAAAAAAAAAAGCAGCGAAATGTAAATGGTGGAGTTGAAATACACAACTTGTCTATTTTCCATGCCCTTGACTATATTGGTTTAGATCTCTGACTGGCTGAGGATGATGTTAAAAAATAAGTTAGCTGTCTTGAAAATGTAAAGTGACAGTTTAAGTGTTTTGTTTCTGTGCTAATGTGCAATTAGGTCGTTATCCAATAAGCTGATTCGTGTAGTTTAACTGGAGACAGCTGTGGAAGGCAGAGAAAACCCTTCGATGTCGGGGCATGGGGAGAGGGTGTCTAAAAGGATCTGTTTCAGAACTGCCAGGATGATTTTTTTTTCCTGTGTAATACAGTAAAGTTAGCAAGATTTGTGAAAAACTAAAGTCTGCTGATCAAATCCATAGAGAGAAAATCAATATAGGGGTCTATCTGGATGCCAGCAAGTGTAGTATAATTTTTGATCTATAAATCAACTCTAAGAGAGCCCTACAAGGTGGGGCCAACCTAATCACTGAATCCTCTGAAATGATTTCTTGGTTGGGTGTGTTTTGATTTGGATAAATTATCTTTTACTTAGTAGAGGTTTCCTTGATGTTGTTAAATATTTCTCATGTTTATGCACAAACATGAAAATTGTGGATCTCCTTGAGTTAATTTTCAGCAGACAAAGGAAATTCAATCGGTTTTTGTGTCTAATCCCAATATTTTGGGAATTATTGACAATATCCTGCTACAGTACCACAAAAACACCCATGGGCTTCAGTGGTGCTTGGCCTCCTCTTGCTAAATGTTGCACTGGGAGTGCAGCAGATGCCATTCCCTGCTCCCAGAGCTTTTGGTTTTTGGGGAGCACCTGTGTGTCTCCCCATCTTTGCATTCAGCAGAGGGCAGTGATCTCGCATGCTGCTGCCTTCTCCCGAACTGGTTTGTCCTCTTCCTGCCTTGCAGATCATCTGGTGGTCACAGAACTCATGGAGAGAGGACCAGAGCCCTGTACAGCAGTGGCAGATGGGATGTACAAGGTTGTTTCTTCCCTTGGAAGATGCATATTTTATTTTTCACAAACGTTGAACAGTTGTGCCATGAAACAGGTAATTATCCTTCTTTTTCATGAAGGAAGATAGCCAGTGACTTGCCAAAAACCCAAAAAGAGCAGCTGGAATCCATCCTTTCCTAGTTCATTCAAGCCCTGGCAAGCAGGGATGTGAAGTTAAGGTAAACCTTCAGGTTTTTTAGGATAATATAGTTTTTTGCAAAGCTGCTCTGGACATTCACTGCTCTGTGCTCGAAGTGAGGATGCTCACAGGATTTTATCAGCAGCTGTGCTGGGGAGGAAGAGCTCCAGCACCATGTGGTACTGTTTTCAAAGAACTTTCTGTGATCCCACAGCAAAATTTGCTGAAGGAAAAAAATCAGAAAAAGTCTGCAATGGCTGGTTTGGAATGTGGGATATCACAACCCATTCATTTGCTCCCTCCCAACAAGCCTGCAGTGTGCCGAGGCTGTGGCTCAAGGGTGGCATTATGGGCCTGGCTGGAGCAGAAAATGCACTTGTCTGTGTAATTAAAATGTCCCCAGTTGGCTTATATGGGAATCAGAAACTTTCAAGTACATAGCCAGAGTCTGACATGGGAATTAGGAAAACATTTCCAAAGCTGTCAGCTCATTTGGTGGTTTTCTTTTTTCTGAACAGCGGTTTCTTGTATCTTTGAAACTTTTGTTACTGGGCAAGGCTGAGTTCGGGGTATGAAAGGATTTCCAGGGTTTACTTATTCCTTATTTTCTCTGATTTAAAATCATACAGTTCAAACCCATTTCTCTTTTCTTTTTTTTTTTTTTTGTAATCATCCTTAAACTCACATATTTCTTAGTGAGCACCTTCAAGAAGAAAACAATTAAAACATGGTTTTAGTTTAATTTGCCTTACAGTGTTCGCTCAATGCACTTGAGAAACTTGCCCAGGGCATCACGCCGGGGGCTTTGCTTGGGCACATCTGATATTCCAGGGTTTTCATGTTGGTTTTTGCCTTAGAATTGATGGCCTGTGCTGTGCTGAACCAGGGGAAGGCTGGTTCTGTGAGCTCCATGTCCCATGTTTACATAAGCCAGGAAAGGATTTGAGGCTGACCCTTCCTGATGTGTTTAGGAGCTGTGAAGCCACATGGTTACAGTTTTGGTTTTGGTTTTCATGTTGGCTCCAAAATTTACAGGGTACTAAAGCAAAAGGTTCTTTATGTTCAAAAGCTGTGAAAAAGCTTATTAACACATGGAATTAATAGAAAACATTTTTGCCCCAAGCTGAGCTGAACTGAGCTATTTTGCCTCACAGGATTTGCTGAATTACTCCTTGGCTCAGCAGGTTCAAAGGCACTGACAAATTTTTTTTAAGAATGCTTTAAAACAAGAACGTTCCTTAATTTTTTTAGCATTTCATCTAAGTTTTCTGCTTTGCCAGGTAAGACCTTTGTATTCTCTAAATGATCCATATACCAAATGTTCTGAAAGATGCTCTGTAGGGTTTTCCCATCTCTTGAGTCTTGCTCACTTTCCTGGGGAGAGCTGAATGCTTCAGTTTGTCTGAAGCCTTCCCTTTGTTCAGTGGCCTGACAAGGCAGGGATGGGCTGTGGATGCCTGGTGTCTGTTTTGGCCCTGGAGAAGTTTGGAGGAGTTTTTTTGGAGAAGTTTGGAGCCAAACCCCGTCTTCCTCACAAAGAGAGCTTGAACGGGGCTGAGTCAGGGTTGTCTGTGCTACAGGACTGGTCTCATCTCTCATGGTGATTACTGTGTGCTCCTGGAGGATCCCTGTGATGACCAAATTAGCAGGAAACTCCAAAAGCCATAATCTGTAATATATAATATATAATGTGCTGCTGCCATATGACAGGGCTGGGAGAGGAAATGAAATGAAAATGGGTCAGGAGTGGGAGGCCTGGGCTGAAACAATTCCCTGTGGTGCCAGGGTCCATTTAAGAGGCAAAACAGCCGCACATTACCAAGAGGGTGTAAGAAAGGTTGTTTTCATGGTCCAAACTGAGCAAACTGGCCTTTCCACCAGCCTCCTCCTCCTCAGCAGTGCCTGCATCCTGTGTGTCCTGCCTCTCTGCTGGAATGCTTTTGCAGGCAGTGAAGTAGAAGAGGGATTCTTAAAGAAGAGACTTTTTGATCTTTGAAAATAAAACAACAAACTTTTAGATTGTATCTTCAAAACAGATGAAATGAATTTGGGGTTTTTTTTGTAATTATGGTGCTAGAGTTTATTTGTCTGGGTTTGAATCCCAACTGTTTCCTAAACTCCCCAAGTCCCTTCAGCTCTTTATGTCACATCTGTTTTCAGTGAGGTGCAGGTAACTGTTTTCTTTGTAAACTTATCTACTGAAATAGAAATTTGCAGGTAAAATGTTTCAGCACAGGGTCTTATAAAAGGAGGGTTTGATGTTTGATGGCGCAACAAGGTACTGTGGGAACATAAATGTAACCCTCCTGAAACACAGACAGATACTTGGACTGGATAAAATATTTTCATAGGAAATGCACCTTTTTTGAAAATATTTGCTGCATGCTGAGAAAAAAAAAATCTCTGGAAAAGCAACATCCCTGGAAGATCCAATCTGCCCAGGAATATGGTCAGAATTCCACATAGCTGCCAATGAGATCTTCAACATGTGATGAAACTCCTGAATAAAAGCACTCAGCATTTCAGCCACTGAAATCTGAATCTCATCCAGTAAAAGAATCCATGGATCCACTTTGGTCAGGTCTGTGACAGAGGAGAAGTTTGACTGGAAGGCCTTGAGTGTTCAATGGGAAGAATGTGATTTACTTACAGCACGTGTTTAAGGACAAAGAAATCCAAGATGCCATTGCAGAGTTAGCTGAAACTTCTCTGTTCTGTGAGATAATAAGTAGAATCACAGAGAACATGTGGAATTTTGGGATGGAGGAAGGTGATGGACCAGTTGTTATTTTTCATTGGGTGCAAGTCATTCAGTCACACCAGAAAATGCTGCCTCTTGAGGATTTTTTAGTGAATTTAAGGCTCTGTACAGTGGAAAAACTGAAGAGGAATCCAAGGTACTTCTGCATAGCAGAGCAGGTGGGAAGCTGCAGCATCCAGACACGTCTTGAGGTGCTGCAGAACTTCTTGGCTTAGAGCAATAAATTGATCTTTCTCTGAACTCATTTCACACCCCAAAAAACAGCTGAGTTGTCTCCATTTAACATTTTCTTTGGCTATAGCATTTGCTCCTAAAACAAAATTATCCTGATGAGAAATCCTTCCAGATCTCAGGGATTTTAGCCTTTTCTCTACTGAAAATAATGAAATTAGAAGCATCTGAAGGTGCCAGGATAAAACCGTACAAAGGAACCATCCAGAACTTCACTGCCGTAATTTTTCCTGCCTTGGATAGGTTCTAGGATGCTTCAGCACCACAGTCATGGGAACAAAGCCTGGGTGGTTGTTCAATGTCTGGAATTATTATTGCTATTTATGGTATCCTGTTGGAAATGCTCAGGTGGCCACAGTGAGAATTCTTTTCCATATAAAGGAGGTGAGGCAGGAAGACCAAAGTGATACCTTGTGGCTCAGCATGGCCAGAATCTGCGTGATGGCTGGGTCAGACTCTCTCTGCCAGCCCTGTTTGGATAATGAAGGCTCCACATCCTGCACCTGGACAGGGAGAGCAGGGTCTTCATCAATAATCTCGGGAGCATCGTGTCACCCTCACAAATAGCATTTATTTTACTGCCTGACTTGAAAACGTTTCCAGTGTTGGTGTTTTGATTCAGTTGCACCACCAGGAAAAACTTCCCTTGCTCACAGGCCATGTGGCTCCTTGGATTCTGCGTGTCAAGTTGGGAGTTTAATGGACTCTCCTATAGGAAGGAATGCATTAACTACAGGTCAGCAAACTCTGGTTATTGGGTTGTTTCACACCGAGAGTTGTTATTACCCTGTTGCTTTTAAGGTGCCTGTTTAAAGGTAATTATTTAGTCTGTCCAAAGCCGTGTGGAATTCCAATACAGCCTCTGCTCCCTGGCGTTAATGATGCAGCACAGCCACAGCTCCATGTTCCCCTTGGTTTGCCCTTGGGACAGCTGACTCTTAGGGATTGAAGAGTTTTTCTTAATGTTCTTTTTCTTTTTCACTTGTCGAGGATTGGCATGTGGTTTCTCTGGATTTGTCATTCATTCAAAGTTAATTCAAAAAAGATTTTTTTTTTTTGATTCCCCTTTAGGATTGAAATTCCAGCATGTTCTGTAGCAAGCGTAGAAACCCTGAGCCTGGATCTATTTTTACTCTTTGACACAATCTTATGTATTTTCCCACGATGAGATTTGTAATCAGTGTGGGAGCTTCTACCAGAGTTGAGCCCAGAATTGTGTAAAATGTTTTTTTTTCTCTTAGGATGGAAAGGGAGAGGACATGTCAGGGGATGGCCTTGTTTGACAGTGAGCTGGGAGAGGACTCCAGCACAGACAAGAATTGGCCTGGCATGACCCCTGACTCTTCTGGAGTGTCTCTGTGGGCCTGCAGGAATGAGGGTGTCCAAAATTTTGGGAAGTCTTGATACTTTGAGAAAGCTGCTCCTATGTGACGTGTCCATTGCTCATCTTGAGCATCTGTGGTGGAATCAACAAGTGAATCCAAATCATGCAACTTCCTCCCACTCACAGGTCATTGGAGGTGTCCTGGCCTTTCAGGCACCAGACTGTTCCTCATAAAACATTCCAAAGACTTGCAGGTACCCAAAAAGGAAAATGAGGAGGGAGGTATTTTCCACCCCATGGATGTGGTGTGTAATTACTGGAGGCAGATCCTGATTCTCTGTCTGCGTTGCTCATCCGTGCTGTGTCTAAGAATTCCTTGATATTCAAAGTGCCCCAACCAAGCCAGGTTTGCATAATATGATTAAATTAGGAAATGGTATTTCATGCCTGGATATTACAGTGTGCACACACACACTTTCATCCTGTGTTGGAGCGTCACTTGCCCTGCTCTGATACCATGCACCAGAGGATGTCTGCAAATGGAATTATTTCAGGATAGTTATCCTAAATAACCCCATGTAGGGAAACCTGTATTGTAGCACAAAAGCACCTTACTCTCCTTTATCATAATCCATTTAAATGTGGATTATGCTGATGCAGAGCAGGGCACTCCTACTTTGGAATAATTTTAAATAGGAATAGTTTTTGTGCTTTTGGCTCACACCCTGCATTATCCAAGCTGGCTTTTGAAGTGTAAACAAGCCTCTGATGTGTCTGTAATATTTCCATTCTGTTCCCTGACTCCTCCTTGTTTCTTGCCTGTTCCTTTGGGAAGGTCCAGAGCAAAACCAGATCTGCAGAGCCCGTCATTTAGGTCTTTGCTTTCACAAACCTCATACCAAGGGACGTTTCCAATCCGATTCCCAATTTAAATGCCTCCCTGAGCTTTGAAGGGAATATTTAGATGCAAGTTTCTGATGCTGAGCCATCCCCACAGATTGTATTAGGACATTAAATATTTCCTGTCACACTTTCCTGAAACGGAGGTTTGTGTTTCAAACCTCCTGTGGTCTCTTTTGGAACTGTTTAGGGTTTTCCCTCTATTACCTGTTCTGCACCTCCAGAGAAACCTGTGAGATGCGATTCTGAGAAGGGTCCAATGCAGGGAGTGCTGCCATGGCTCAGTCCCATTCCAGCTGCTCAGCATCTGGCTGTGAGGAGCAGTGGATGTGTAGGGAAGACAGCAAGGAGGCTCCCTAAAGTCACCCTCTTCCATTGTGTCAAAAGCCATTTTCACATCCGTTCCCATGAAAAGTCGCAGCTTCTTACCTGAGACAGGTCACACTTATCTAAGCCTGCTTCCTGACCTTTTAGTGGGTGTCCTGTCTCTTGTTTCGGTGTCATCTTTCCCTGTTTGTGTTCTTTTATCCCATAGTTTTCCACACCTCTGCCACACACTGCTCGTGTGCTTCCTCCTGCAGCTCCAGCCCTTGGTCCTGCCTCACAGGGCAGTTGCTTCCACCTGAGTTCCCTGTGGATTTACCAGCTGGACTGGCACTGACTGTAAGTGCCATTCAGGACAGAGCAATACAGGGCAAGCACACGGGTGTTGTGCAGCATAATCTGTTTTTTGCTTTGTAATCCTTTTTCTAACCTTTCCCACCACATTTATTTCTAAGCTCTGGGAGTACCAGGTGCTGGTGCAGAGTTCTGCTCGTGGTGATGCCACGAATGCAACTAATTTGGAACTTCATTGCCTGGAGATCAGTGGGGCTGTTTTATCTTCTGTTTTATCGCTGATACCATGAGGTCCTTCTGCAGCTCTTCACAGACAGGTTTAGATTTGACTACCCTGAGTAGTTCTGAAACATCAGCAAACTCATTCATCTCCACTGGCGCCAGCTGGCTCGGCGCGAGGAGTGGGGACACCGAGCAAGAACAGCAGCTCCTGTCACCCCCTGAGCTCTGCTTGTAGCATCACTCAACCCCCAGCCATGAAACTGGAGAATTCTTTCTTAAATCTATGCAATTTTGTATAATTTCCATAGAATTAATCTAAATAATCTGGTTTAAGATACAACCACAGAGGCGAAGGATCCTTCTCACAAAAACGATGGCGGTGCTTTCTTCAAATAAAAAGAGGTTTATTAAGAGAATGAGAATGACATTGCGGTGTGGGTGTTGTACATCTATTGCAGCATTAAGAGAAACAACAGCAAGTACAAAATCCTGCAGAACTTCTAGAGTCATCATCATCACAGCCTAGCTTGTCCATGCTACAGTTTGGTGGATCCAAAACTTCATTCCCATTTCTAATGGCAGAAAATCCAGAGATTTTCATCTTTCGAAAGAAAAAAACTCAACCCAAAACAAACAAACAAACAAAAAAAGGCAAAACAAAAAACCCAACTCAATTTGATATAAATAACTTGCACTGGACATTTTAAAACTTTCAGATTTTAATTACACATAAATAAATATATACAGATTTAGAACAGTTCAGTTTGGCTTGGTTCAAGTTCTGCTTGTTGTGCTTTATTTATTATTATTACTAATCTTAGAAACTTGTGTGCTGTTATCTGTAGGTTGTGGAGTTTTATTTAGTCCTGGGTTTAACTTCACCTGCCTTATCCCCAGCTGGGAGGGCAGCAGTCAGGAGGGCTCCCCTTGATCCTGCCCTGGGACCCATGGGTTGTGTGTTTGTTCCTCCCTCGTGCCGTGGCTTGGGGCTCCTCAGCCCGCAGGAAAATCCACAGTGAGTCTCAGTTTGAAGCTGTAAACAAAGCCTGGACCTGCTTTAAATCCACAGCAGTTCTGCCAGAAATTTTCCTTGGCCTGGCATCAGGACTGGGCTGTGGGTGGGGAAAAGGGAAGGTTTCCTGTGTGTTTGCCTCAAAACCAGCGGATAAATCTAGGCAGAGCCATGGCTGGGTCCCTCTGCCCTCAGCTGCTCCTGCTCTGGTCCTTGCGCTGATGAGGCTTTTGCTCTTTCCTCTCAGTTTTTCAGTTGGAACAAATTCCTGGAGCACGTCAGGATTTCACTATGGGTTTTTAAAAAAGCAAAATAAAATCAAATTGCACATGACTTGGCTTCCTGCATCCACGTTACAAAAAAACAAAAGGCAAAACCCCAAAGCCATCAGCCTGGCTTCTCTCAATCTCACTACGTTCATTAGCACTGTTTTCTTCTTAAATTCTTTAAATCTTCTTTTTTTCAGTCTTTTCTTTGTTTGTTTTACAAGTTCCCCCACACGTTCAAACTCAGCAGTTCAAAAAACAGTGCACTGGGTCATCTTTCCCCCTGGAGCCATCGCTGGTGCCCGGGGGAAGCTCCCACCGCGGGAGGCAGCTCTGTTATTTCCGATGCTTCACCTCCTTGTCTGACGCTTTGGAGTCCCCGGTCGTGTGCCCATTCCCTGTGCTGTTCATGAATATTTTATCCAGCCCCTTGAGGGACTCCACCAGGTAGTTCTGGAAGGCAGTGAGGGCGGCGCAGATCGCCGGGCCCCCGAAGCCGTGGGTTATCAGGCTGAAATGAGTCAAACAGCTTTGGACTCCGGGCTCGAGGATCAGCGAGGGGCGGCTGTTCCCCAGTGGAGAGCGGTCCTGGGCTATCAGGTCTGCAAACTCCTTGCAAATTTGCCTGAAAGAGAGAGGTTTGGTCACTAATAATGCACGTGGAAAGCTGCAGGGCACAGAGCCATGGAATCATACAACAGTTTGGGTTGGAAGGGACCTAAAAGATCATCCAGTTCCAACCCCTCTGGCGTGGACACCTTCCTAGATCAAGTTGCTCAGAGCTTCATCCAACCTGGCATTAAACCCTTTTAGGGATGAGGCATCCACAACTTGTGTATTTGGAGGTTCTTTTCCTGCTCCCTGCCCTAACAGCCAACTCCCCACTAGGAGTTTTTGGCTCCAGCCTGGGGAAAGCCCCTGGGTGCAGAATTGGAGCCTCTGCTGCTGCTCCTGCGTGAAGGGGCACAGGAGGCAGTACCAAAACGCTTCCCGGGGCTGGGTTACCCTCTCCTATGCAAGAGCAAACCCTTCAGTCCATGCAGGCCGTTCCCCTTGCTGGACATCTTCCTGCAGCGTGAGCCCATCCCTTCCCCGTGGAAGAGTAAACTTCAGGGATTAACGCTGCCCTCCCAGGCTGGTGATACTGAACATGCTAGTGGCTCTTGCTCTCTATACTCACTTGGTAGCCAGCAGCATGTTTTTCCTGGTGTGGAGCTCCGTGGGGTCGGAGTGCTGCCGGCACAGGTACTCTGCCGCCGCCTTGGCTGGGAACTCCGTTTCACAGACGTAGCCGAAGTCCCGAGCCAGGTGAATGGCTTCACCTGCGGGCAGGACAGAGGAACATCAGCACTGTGCCAGCACCAGTGTGAGAGGGAACTGGGAACTTCTGTAGCAGCTTCAGCCATCTCACTACTGGGGCTTAGTTCAGCTGGGACTGGGGCCCTTCCCTGTCTCAGTGGCCACCCAAGAGCTCTCCCCACCTTCATCTCTGGCTGCAGAAACACCATTGAGTTTCTTATTCTCATCTGTAAGGCAATTAGTCTGTGTGGGCCAAATGAGCCAGTACCAGCTCTAATGAGTCCTTCCTTTACTGCCTTTTACAAGAGCATGAAGACAGTGCTGGCCTTGGGGCAGGGTGAGGTGTGAATCTGGACACCTGCTCCAAAAGGAAAAATAGCAGAGGCATTTCTTACTTGGGAACATCTCCTGCAGCATCTTTTCCTACTTCTGCCCAAATTTCCTGCTTGGCCTCTCCACATTGAGAAGAGATTGAAAGGGAGACTGGAGGGTCGAAGAGTGACCTCAGCCCCGTGACTGCTGGACAAGGCAGGGCAGGAGGAAGGGGCAGGAGGAAGGGGGTTACAGCCCCCACAGCGCCTGGGGGCCCTCAGGCTGGACGTGCAGGCAGCATATCCATCACCCCGTGGAAATGCCCACCCATTGATGGAATTGATCCATCTCCAGGCGCCCCCGTGGAAATAATCAGAGCTGATGGCAATTGATCATGCCCAACACCCGAAATCCCGGTCGGGCAGGCAGAGCTAATTTGCCTTGCCCCCCTGCTGCTCACATGTATTAGGCCATCCATCCTAATAGCATTAACCCAGATCCCATCCCAGCCTGCCTGGCTCCCGGAGCTCAGTCTGTGGAGCTCTGTTACAGGGAAGTGTCTCTGCTTCCCACATCACAACAGTACTTTCCACTTCATCTCTTCCTCCAAAGAAAGAGCAAGTAAGGTGAACCTAAAGAATCAGATCTGCAGTTGTTTGTGTGTTAAAAAAACAGTCAGAAAGGAACAACTGCTGGAAAACTGTTACTGGGATAATAAAAAAGAGCTGAGTGACCTCATGGTCAGAGCCAGGGCTAGAGTCAGGATTTATTTCTTCCATGAGTGTGTGAGTGGCTGCACAGTTTAATGTTTTGTAAAAGAAATTTGGATGCTGGATTACAGAGGTGTCAGGGGGACAGGGTACTCTGGCTTTGGAAAAGAAGTCTTAAAAGTCCCACTGAGCCAGAGCTTGAGGAGGAGAGGCTGCAGGAGAGGGCACAGAGGGCTGTGGTGGGCAGGGGGGCAGCAAGAGCCTGGCTGAGGGCACACATCCTTCCAAGAGCTTAGGGATGTTTCTGGAGTGGAAATACAGCCCTGCTGCTCCCCTGGGTCCAGGCTGGAGCTGCTCTCATGGAGCAGTTGCCCAAGAGAGGGTGAGTGCTCTGTGTATGTGGTGAGGATTCCCAAGGAAGCTGTTTCTACCGGGTGCTCCCTGGGTTCTCCAGGAACATCCTCCCCATCTGTATGAGTGCCTGTGGGTTGGTGTAAGAAAAAGTATTCCATTGGCACTCAAAACCCCATCCATTGGCTCTTTTAAATAACTAGACATCAGGAGGGCAGAGGGGAGAAAACAAATTAGGCCAAGACAGCAAATGTTCAGGAAAGAGTGTGTTTGGGGCAGAGGGGCACAAGCTGGATGCTGGGTGATGGCAGTGCAGCAGCACCTTCCACTGGGTGGGATCATCCTTCCCCTGGTTCCATCACACTTACATGCAGGAGGAAATTATATCCATCAAGCACACATGGCACCACTCCTATTTACTATGATCTGGGAAGCAGGAACCAAAACATCAGCAGCCGCTTGAAATCAAACTGTACATTTCTTCCTTCCTTTCTTTCTTCCATTCTTTTCTTTCTTTTCTTTTCATGGAAATCAGCCTTTCATTCAGCACAACCAACTGCCCTCGGTAACAACCTCCGCCTAATGAAGCGGGTCATTTAATTTGCTGGCGACAATGGAGATGATTTTCTATTCAGGATCCGAAGGCAGCTGCCTGCACCACGCCGGGCACGGACACAATGGATTCCTGAGCTCGGAGGGAGGCAGAGCTGTCATTCCATTTGTTTGCATCCCCATGTGCTTTTCTCCCAGGACACAGAGGCAACATCATCATTTCCATGGTGGAGAGGAGTAGCAGGGGAGGAAGTAACCGAGCTAGGCAGGGGCATCTCCCATGTCTGAGCAAGGCTCTGCCTGCCAGGGCAGCACTGAGGGCAGCTGCTACACACCTGAGCTCCACCTGCAAAACCTTGGAGCAGTTTGACATCTCCTTGGTGTCCCACTCATTTCCTGGAGGAGGGAAGGACTTGGATATGGGGCATTTCTTTCTTACAGGAGATAAGACACGGACCTGAGCTTGGGATGCTGCCCAAGGGCCGTGTGGTCGGAAGCACCCGAGCTGTGCCGTAGGTGGGGGCACGGAGCTGCAGAGCAGCTGGGAAATCCTTGGCAGCTTTATTCGAGCTTTTTTTGTGTTTGGTCTCTGTGACCCAACTATTAGAACCAGCTCATAGAAATGAGGGATACTCTGAGCTCCAGCGAGCAGGATGCTCAACAGTCCTGCTCGGCACCCATGGGGAGGCCTTTTCCATGGGCTATGTCTGATCCTAGAGAAACGGCTGAGTTTTGGAAAACACACATAGAATCATAGAGTTACAGAATGGTTTGGGTTGGAAGAGACCTTAAAGATCATGCAGTTCCAACCTCCTACCACACGCAGGGCCACCATGCTGGGACATTTTCTTGGACTTCTGCTGTCTTGGTTTCGTTTGTGTTCTGCCTGCCGCCTTCCCAAAGGTCTGTTCATTTAAAAGGACACATTCTTGAATCAGTGTGGAGACTTAGACAGGGGCATTCCCATGCTCATTCTGTGGTGACCACTCCATACTTTAAGTGTTCTGCTTTGTGGAGAGCTGGAAATTAAGGGGATGGAAGTTTCAGCACTCTACTCTCCACAGGAGCAGGGAGAGACTCTTACCTTCCACGAGGGATGTCAGCAGGGTGACATTGGCAGCTTTGCGCCTTCCTGCAGGTAGGTTTAGTCCAATTTTCTCTAACCTTTCCCTTAAACACCGACCCCCATTTTTTGATTTGGCTCTGAAAAGAGAAAATGAAGAGGGAAAATAAATTTGCTTGTAATTCATGTTATAATAACCACAAGCCTCATTTGAGCTTTGAAGTTTGAAGGAAAGAAGAAAAAGCAATAAAAACACTATTCCTTAATGTACCACACACCAGAATTTCTCATCTCTTTTTATCTGAGAGGTAAGAGCTGGTGCTGAACACAGATCTTGGGGCTCTTGGGGCAGCTTACCTGCGGAGGACCCCGCCGAGAAGAGAGGCGTTGAGACACTCAGGGGGCGAGAGCCTCCTCTGCACCTCCCCGACCGTCACCTTGTACTTGGAGGTGGAGCTGAGGAGAGAGAGGCGGCCGGGCACGGAGCAGAAAACCTCATTGGGATTCGTGACCCCTCCAATCAGGCCGTCTTTGTTCATGGACAGGGTGGAGATGGTGGTGCCATTGGCCTTTGAGGGAATGGGCACTGGAGACAAGGAAGAGGGAGAGAAGAGGAGACCATGGCTGAGAGACCCAGACTCTACAGGCAGCTCTCTAGCCGCCCCCTCCCCCCTGCCCCAGACAGCAGCACAGGATGTCTCATTAGTTCCTTATTTTCCTCCATGAGAGAAGCAAGGTGGGGTGATGAAACTAAACTAAATAAAGGTTAAAGGAAAGGAAGAAGCCTAGACGCTGCCCTCGCCTGCGTTCCCACACCTCCCAGCCCAGCTGTAATTAAAGCCAAGGTTTGGGCTGGTCTTCTGGAAGGCTGAGGATTGTCCGCGGCATCGCTGGGTGGACCTGTGGCCAGCTGCCCTCCCTGTCCCCTCTGGGTGCTCCATGGAGGTGGGTGGCCAGGCAAAACGTGGCTGGTCTCGCTGGCCAGGATGCCAATCCCCTCCCGGGATTGCGGCTGCAGCCCAGCTCTGTGCCAGCACACACTGCATCCCTCCAGGCAGGATCAGCCACCAGAGCCTCCATTCCCTGCCCCAAACCTGAGAGCTGCTGGGCTGGCCGAGAGCTGTGCTTCCACTACGTGCCCACGGGAACCAGGGGAAAGAGTTTCTTTGCCTTCAGCTCTGGGATTAGCCTCACAACAAGCCGCAGCCTTAAACTTTCATCATCCCTGGCTTAAAGGAAGCTTGAGAACATCAAACCAAATTAATCCAGCACAAACTTCCCTTTGCTTAGTGGGCAGAAGTCAATTAACACAAGGTTGGGCAGGCACTGATGACTGCAACATCACATTGGGCCTGTGGCATCACACTGGGGCAGAGGGGCTCAGTTTTCCTATTTGTCATTCGGTAAGAAACGTTCTTAGACGCAATAAAGGCTCATAAGTTAAAACTGTGGCTGAGATTTGTACCAAATCTCTTTAGCTTTTATGCTCTGAAATTAATAACCGATTTAACTCGGGGAAAAAAAGCAGTTTTTGAAAGAATCCAAAGATCATTTCAGCCCTGGCATTCTTTGTGGTTCCTTGGGAATGACTGTTCCCCAATCAGATGGTTCCTGCAAGTAACGCAGCAGCAAATGCCATGGTTTATAAAGGAAATACACATGCCCAAAATGAAACAGAAGCCTCAGGATTAATCAGGGAGGGTACATGGACTGGACCTACGAGGGGACACTTACAATCAGCATATTGTAAATCCAGCGCAACGACTTGCTAGCATGGCAATAAAAATCAGCACATGCTACATAAAAGTGACTCTTGTCTTAAGACTAAGGGATGAACGGAAAGGAGCTGAAGGACATGGAGTTTCCTCCCAACACAAAACTTGCACAAAGTCGGGGAGCAAAGGGCGGGATGCACCAGTGCCCTGCTGGAGCTGGCAGCTGCTGTCAGTGTTTGCCACGACTGAGGTTGGTTCAGGGCAGAACAAATGCAGGAACATCCCCATGAGACGTAGGAAACCAGAACTATTTCCAGGAAGGAGCAACTTCAAAGCTTTCTTCCACAGTCCCAGAACAGGTTAGGTTAGTCTCTAGGGGATCTCTTGAAATCAAAAGTCAGAGCATGGTTTGCAAATATCTGTGCAGCGCTGCTGAGGCGTGTGGCCCTGCAGGGTCCCTGCCATGGGGTTCTGCTGCAGAAAGGGCCAGCCCCAAACCAGACCCCCCTGAGGAGCAGGTATTGCTCGTAGTATCATGTGGAGAGCTGTGCATAATTGATACACTCTGTAATCTGGATTATATTTGGATACATCTGTGCATGCCTGCGCTCATGCCGTGGCTGCGTTCAAGCCGCATGCGTGGCCGGGGACCTGCACACACCCGAGGGACAGCAGAGCCATGCAGGGAGAGGGATCGTGCCTCACCACACATCCATGGGGCACGGCGTCTGGGGAGGAGGCAAACCCAGCTGGCACCAGTGTGACTTAACACTGGAGCCTATGGAAAACTGGGCTGGAGAAGGGTCGGATACAGCTCTGTGTTTGCCAGTTGCCCCACAGGCAGTGACAGGGAGGCACGGATGATGTCGATGTGCAGCATGGAGACACAACACTTGGGAAACACGTACTGGAGGTTTTAGGAATGATGCTACTGTCAGAAACAAAGCCCTGGAAAGCTGTGCCCCGGAGCCGACTGCTGTGAAGGGTAAAGCCCAGCTCTGTGCCACAAGCAAACCAGGCAGGCATCAGCACTGAGCGTGGATATTGGCATTGCTCTTCTGCCTCAAGGCCTCAGCCAAGGCCACAGCCCTGTCACTCTGGGCACGTGCAGGTGTGGGACAGGGCACCAGTGTCACAGAGAGCTTGTGCCCTCACCGGACACACGGGGTGTAAGGGAGGGATGGAGCAGGCAGCAGCACTGGGAACTGAGCCCGGAGTCCTGTAGCGGTGCTTCATCCATTAGACAGCGTTGCCTCAATACAACAAGAATAAACAAAGCCACATTCGCCATTAATCATGAATTATTGTTATTGAGCCTCACCTGCTGCTGTTTGCCTGGTCTGATCTGCAGCTTGTTTGCCCATAAACATGCTGCAGGAGGGAGACAAGCTACCATTAAAGCCTGACAGCTTTGTTTCCTTGGCTTTTGGGGAACCAAAATTGTCTCTTGTCATCTGAGTAAACCAAAAGTCCCCCTCGATCTTCAGTTGCTGCTTTCCTGTTCCCGCAAGCAGCAGGTGATCGGAGCACCTGAGCCAGCCTGCAGACAAGAAGGAAGCATGAGAGCGGTGCGGGCGCCCAGCGCGCGGCCGACAGCCCAACGCCCCGGCGCCGACCCCCTGCACCCTTCCGAGCTCAGCCGGGAAGCGCTCGGTGCTGCCCCCACAGCCTCGTGCTGAGGGCTCATCCCGGCTGCGGTGCAGAGAAACGACCCTCAGGAGCGGAGACGGGGTCTGCACGTCGAGGTTTGAGACACTGAACAGCCCCAGGGTGAGTGGGGGGCCTGCAGGGTCACTGTGCCCGAGAGAAGGAGCAGCCGGGTACAACAAGGGCCTGAGACCCACGTGGTGCCTTGCAGCCGGGGATAGAAACGTCACACCATGTCACTGCACTCATCACCCCTTCTGAGGCCCTCCGGGATCAGCCACAGGAGACACTCGTTTGTGGCATGGGAATAGGACACCACCTTTCTCACAGTGACCTGGCTCTCCTCCTGCTCATCCCCCTGGCAGGGGCTTGGGCAGGCTCAGGTCCCACTCCTGACCATGGAGGATGGGCTTCTCTGCGAAACACATCCCAGAGATGCTCGTGCACACAGTGGCAGACCAACATGCTACAAAGGCTGATGAGGGAAGGGTTGGATGCTGGTGCCCAACCAAGTGCCCCTCCAGCCCTGCCTGGTGAGAAGGACGGGGTACCCCTGGGTCACCCCAGCCCACCCCAGGAAGCTACAAATGGCAGTGCACAAGTGGGAGTTTGGGTTGATTCAGCCAAAGAAAGGGGAAGAAGGAGACCTCAGTCCTTTAGCAACCGCTCAGAGCACTCTTGGGGAGTGCAAGTTCCTCTTCTCTTTGTTATCTGTTCATAATATTTTTTAATTATTATTTATTGAGGCTTGGTTGCTTCACTCTGTCCCCCTAAAGTTTTCTTGCTCTTTTCTTAAACTGCCTGGCATTCCTGAGAGGGTTTTTTCCATGGAAGTGTTGTTTATTGAGATTAATCCTGCTGCTTCTAAATCAGCAAATCCAGGTGAGCTTGGCTACAGATTTCATGAACTTAAACCCCTGTGAAGCATTTTGACCTGCCCTGGGGATGCTGCAGGTGGGCTGGACACAGGTAAGCATTGGCACAGGTCAGAGGGGTCAGACCTGAAAGGGAAAACAGATTTTGTAATAAGGTTATGCTGGCAGACCTCAAAGGGCTTCACGCATTGCTGATCCCCAGCCCAGTGCTGGTACAGCACCAGCCACCATTAAGTCGCTCCTGACTCAAGCCAGCTCCTCAGTGCAGCTGGGGAAAATTGAGGCACAGAGCAAGTTAAATGATTTACCAAAGCTCAGGAACATGGGCATGATCTGTGTGTGTGTAGTTCTAGTCTGTGAGAATGCCTTTCTGAGCAATCTAGGCTTCAGTTATTGCCCAAGTGTTGGGAAGTGCTGTGCTGCAGGCTGATTACGTACGGCCACTGTTTTTATAGCTCTGGATTTTCTGTAGGAAGCTGTGAAATTGAGCTGTTTGTCACCACATCATCTTGGCTCGTGGTGCTGGGGTGGAATGGCAGCGTGGCAGGAACAGGCGTATGGGAGCATCTTGCTGAGTGTGGGAAGGGAAATGATGCTCATTTCTTCTGTACACCTCACAGGAAGCGTTTCCATCAGACTCAGCCTCTCACTGCTGCCTTGGACCTCACCTCAAGGGCAGGTGCCACTTGCAATCCATCATATTCCAGGTGTGTGTGAGCAGGAGTGAAGAGACCCAAACTCCCATACGAGTCATTTGCCCCCATGCTTGCAGCAGGTAAACTTGGCTTCATCTTTCCTGTGAACCATGAGGTTCGTGGTCTCCCATCAGAGGTGCCTTTTTGTGTCGAGTCAGCTCTGGTTTGTCCTTTAGACGTACCCTGGTGTAAATGTCACATGACGAACTCACACAACTCCATTTGCTGTGGCTCAAAAAATCCTGATGCAGAGAGAAAGTGATTTCAAACAAGTCCTGGTGTCCAAAACCACCAAAGGCCTCATGCCTTGACTTCCTCGAGCTGGAAAACACCCTGCCTGCCTGGGGTTATCTCCTTACGTCTGGCACAGCCGGCATGGAATTGTGTTATGACACGGAACAAGTCACTATCCCAGTTTGGGCTTGACTGTCTCCAGCAACAAATTGCAGATAATAACATAATAATGTCTACCTGGGAGGGATGCTGTGATACCCAATTAAAACTTGCCAAGTAATCTCTGGTGAGAGATTTCTCTGGGTGAGAAGCCCTTGGGTGCCGAGTGTAGACAGGAGGAGTTGGTCCAGTGCCTGAGCACAGGATGTGATGATGCCCCTTGGAGCAGACAGACGAGTGAAAGGCAATTCCCATGAACAACCGGAGGTCCCGATACCTCCAGCGATGCTGCAGGTGGGATGGGATGTCGCAGCCTTGTCTCCCTGAGGGTTTTTCAGGAGACAGCCGGGAGAAAGATAAAAACATGGCTGAATGGATTGCTCGGCTGTGAATCCAGGGAGTGCAGTCAGGAGCTTCATGCCTTCTAAGTGTCCCGAAAGGACGCACAAAGTTTCTGCCACTTCTGGCTTGCAGAGGTGCATCCCTTGGCTTTTAAGTTCGAGGTAAAAATAAGGAGCAAAACAAACCCATTCTTCAAAGGCTTTTACCTAGAAAACCTTCGAGAATTTCCTGCTTTTCTCCAGTGAAATCCAGCACGAACCGATCCGCAGCCCTGCGCCTCGGCTTCCTCATCCTCCCTCTCCCGCAAGGTCCGGGCTGAGGATGCTCCATCCCTTAGCTCCGGCATTCCTTCTCCTGCCTCATCTTTGTTCACCAAAATTGTGGCTGAAATTACCATTGTGATTCCTGGAAATGGACACTTTGATATGTAAATGTGAAAAAGGTGCATCTGCAGCCCGGCTCAGTCTTCGGTTCGGGGATTGCCGGGAGCTGCGGGAGCCGGTGTCCGTGCTCGGGGGCTGGCAGCAAGCCATCGACTTTTGGGTCTAAGGGAAAAGAAACTTTGCCTACAAAAAGAGAAAAATACGAAGTACTGACTCATTTCCATAGGAGAAATGTGCTGCCTGCTTGCAAAATGATTTGTAAGCAGGAAAATGTGTGGTACTTGGGAATTGAGTTGCTTATCGTGGTGTTATTTGTTTTGTTCTATTTCCAGCTGGAGCTCGGGGTGCTGTGAGGGGAAAAACAAGTCCAGAGGGAACACGCAAATCGCTGCCCGTCTTACAAGTCTGTTTTCTTCTCTCCCCAGATACATTACAGGTAAATTCTCTTCCTCGGTAAGGCGGAATCCCTGGATATCGGAGCTTTTATTGCGACATCCCTTTAAAAGCGGGAGTGTGCTACTGTTGAGGTTGCATTTTAAAGAGGTGCCAGTGAATCGCCTTAGGAGACAACCTGGGACAAGGCAATCGCTCATCTTCAGGCACAACAGCGCTGTCTCCAGCCCCCCGCAAAGCCTCTCAGCCCCCTGTCTCTCTCTAGGGCCGTGCCTCGGTCAGCTCTGCTGCCTCGGGCATCGCTGCGGGGCAGAGACCTGAGCCGTGCTGCCCGGCAAGGGGACACCGGCACACTCCAAATCCGCCGCAGGTGCCCAAGTTCTGCTTCCATGACTCTGCAGATGCAGCGATGACAGCCCCCAACCCCCCGGTTTGTTCCCTAGCCGGGGGTCCTGCTGCTCTGCCCCGCTCCGAGCCGGCAGCGGAGTGAAGCTCGGGCTGATGGACGCTTGCGTGCAGCCCCTGATGAAAGTGCTGCAGAGAGGTGAGGGATTGCTGTTGTCTTCCAGGAAGAGCTGTCAGTGAGCTCATCTGACCTTAGTTTGAATGTCTCTGATGTAAATTATAAGATGGAGATACATACATAAAAAAATATCTGGATGTGGATGTGAGCCACGGACAGCTGCTCCCGCCATCCCTTTAAAAGCCCTTTTTCATGGCGGAGGTGCTGCAGAGTTCAGCTGCTCCAATTTCCTGGTGTTTCAGCAGAGAGGTATTTATTGATGGTCCGGGGAAGGAGGTCAGAGCCATCAGCTGTATTTCAAACACGCGCTCTGTAATTATCCTCTCTTCCCAGAGGGGATTATACAGGTATTCTCTTTATCTCGAATGCACAACCTGAACCAAGTCCCCGTGTCAAAGAGCCTCTCTAGGAACCACCATCATCGGCCTTTTCAGATGGAAGGATGGAAAGAATCTTGGTTTTATCTGCGGGTTTTTCGAGATTGCTGAGTCCTGATAGGGAAATGAATCTCGGACCCTCAGAGGAGAGCAGGGATACAACTTCAAACTATTCCCATGAGAAAGCTAATCAGGAGAGGTCCCATGCCTATGCAAAGCTCCCATATTTAACATTTTGTTTCCCATGCAAATCCATTCATCAGGTTGGGAAAGAAATATGAAGTTGCCATGTGATATTAATTCCATTTTTCATTCTATGCCTCTGTTTGACCCAGTGAAGTCCCGACCATGTGTCACTGCAGGTGTCTCCTGGAGAGCTTTGGGATGGATCGATGGGACAGGAAGGTTCAGGCTCCCCCAAATCAGTGGGTACTATGGCCTGGTTATGGAGGGTCCCTGCTGAGTACATTATGCTTTGATAGGAATGGGTAGCTGATATAATATTAAAATTTGCTCAGCCCCCTGTGCTCCTGCAGGACTTGGGAAGGGGATTAGTAAGTGCCTTGCAATTGATAATTTCAGCTAATGCATTTTCCTGCTTTACCATTCAGGAATGACTCGGCCTCAAATATGCTGCTGTTCAGAATAGTTTGTCAGTTTTTTGGAAACTGCTCACAATTTATTTGTGGTGAGCTCCCACGTGTTTCCTTTCCATGTTCATTTCATGGAGTGGATTCTGCTGTCTGGGGAACCCTGATGTCACAGCCTGAGCAGTAACCACAGAAATACCTCACTGGAAGGCACCAAATATCAATTATTAAAATGTCCCCTTAAATAGTAAAACTCAGGTGTCTGAACCTTTGAAAAGAGTGGATGAAAATTATTTGGGTTCTGCTTTTGAGTGACAAAGTGTTTGGAGCTCTTTCCTGCACTGTTGGTTGGAAGTCGCCCTGATGCAGCGACTTCATTGGAGAGTCAGTTTAGTCTGGTAATTCATGTTATTTCCCTCCCCCTGATTCTAAATTACTTTTTCTGAATCTGCAGCTATGCCCTTTCATATCTACATTAGAAAATTAACTATTTAAATTTCAGTTCATTTACTGAATAATTATTTAAAATTCAGTTCAAATTCTGCCTATATAGAATTCATGTTTCACAGCACAAACCAAGCAGGTTTAGAAACAGGAGGCTGGAGAGCCCGAGGATTTAAGCCGGAGGAATTGGAAACTCACACTACTCCATGCAGACACTAAGGGAAGTTTCCCATCTAATGTCACCCCTGCCTGTGCTGCAGCGAGTTCTCCCAGCCACGCACACTCCATCGCTCTGCCTGTAGCATCAACCACCCCAAGTTTATTCTTTTAGAAGCACAAACACTTTGGCACCCGGGCAAATGGGATCTTTACATGTTTAAACAGTTTAATCCATTTTGCAATAACATGCTTGAGAGATTTTCCCTGCATTTCCTATAGATGCACCTGAATTTGTGTGGCTGGGATCTCCATAACCTAAAAGAGGAGAACAAAGCTGTGACATCGCGGTGAGCGGCGGCCGACCCTGTGGAAGACACTGCAATGCTCCAGTCAATTTGTTAAATGTGTTCAGGTTGTGGAAGGGCAAAAGACCCTTCAGCAAACATTAGACATGAATAATAATAGAAAAAATTCTTCCCTTCATACTGAGCTCGCTGCCAGCCCGCTGAGCTGGCGGGGTTTCAGTCTGGGTCTGACCGCAGCAACATGAATCTCTCGGTTCAGCGGCTCCTCCGGAGCTGCCGGCCTGTCCAGGGATCGCTCTGGGGACAGGCACTGCTCACCCACTGTCACAGCAAAAAGGCTTTTCCTTTTCCTTGCTCAGATGCCCTGGGTTGCTGACACCAGTGCTTTGGTGGCACAAACCTTCTGATGATGGTTTTTCAGTGGCTGCCCCATCTCTTGCTAACTGAGATCTTGTGCTAGAAACCTCCGTGAGCACCCTCGATAAGATCCTCTGCTCGCATTTCTCCAGCCCTGGGATGGAGGCTCTGCTTTCTCCCATGCATGTGGCTACTTTGGGGCTCCCAGGGAGCCCTGGAGACACCACTTGCTCCCTGGGACCTGTCTGACCAGTCCAGAGGGAACAGGGCCTGACCCGATCCCTCGCTCCCTGGCGCCTCGGCACTCTGGTGACTGATGCCAGATAAATGCCTGAGATAGAGGGTGGGGAGACTCAGCCCGGCTGGAATCCCAAGCACGCGCTGCAGACGCTGCGATGGATTTTTAAACAGTGAAGGTGAACCTGCTCCCAGCTCCCCTCATCCTGCTCCCTGCTCCCCTCATCCTGCTCCCAGCTCCCTTCATCCTGCTCCCAGCTTCCCTCATCCTGCTCCCAGATCCCCTCATCCTGCTCCCAGATCCCCTCATCCTGCTCCCAGCTCCCCTCATCCTGCTCCCAGCTCCCCTCATCCTGCTCCAAGCCCCGAGCTCCTGCCATGCTGTGTTTTGGGGTTGTTTAATTGCAATGGGTTCCTTAGGCTCATTTCTAGCAATTCCCTCTCACTCCCATGTGCTCCTCTGCCCTTTCCCACCAAACCACAATACTCCTCACCAAAGGGAAGGCAATACCCCGCACGGCAGAGCTGGGCTGGGGACAGGGCAGGGAGACGAGAGCTGAGCACGCAGCAGCTCCAAGCATCGCATCCACATTTGCTAATTAGTTCCTCCATTAAGAATTAAAATAAACAAACAAATGGAAGGACAGCAAGAGTGAGTAATTCCCTGGATCACACAGGAAAGGGTGGGATGGTTTAGTGGTTAGAGTGCTAGCCTAGGACTTCAGAGAACCTCATTTAGGCTCTTCAAATAATTAAGACAGATTGCAAACATTTTTTTTTCTGAGATCATATATCTTGGAATATTATTAAACCATGAGGAATAGTCTGTGTTTGCCTCTGCTCTGCTGCAGGTTTGGTGTGACCCTGGGCTGGAGGGACCTTTGATAGATGGGTCCTTGTGGGTCTTGCCTGTGTCTGTGCTGCCGTGGGTGGGTTTCCTGTGGGACCCCAGTGAGGCAGGTGCCTGTGGCATGGCAACATCTATGAAAGTAAGATCTTGGCACCACCTCCTCTGAGGCGACAAACACCTGACGCTGTCCCACTGCCAGTCCACCTGTGGATGACGTAGCCCCTGTGGGAGCCAGGGTGCTGATGTGACAGTGGCCACCAAACTGCAAAAGTACCTCACATTCCCCAAAATGGAGGGAAAGGTGATCCAGAGCCAGCCCAGCACGTCTGTGGTGCTCGCTCGCTGCTGTCTATGGAGAAGCCTCACCTGGGGTCCACCTCCCGGAGCAGAGGTGCTGCTGCTTTTGCTCAAGCCACATGCCAAAAAACAACCCATGATGGCTTTTCCTACCCTTTTGGAGTTGCTCTGTATTTCTAACAAAAAAAAAAATTCATTTAAAAACATCTAATTAAACAGTAAGTCATGACAAGGTACATGAAACTTGGAGATAACGCATGCCTGGGAGGCACTAGGGAGGTTGAGACAAAGCCCAGCGCCTTCACCAGTATCCGCATGTGTTATCTCACATGAACACACACCTGGGCTTATCCTGGTGCAATTATAGGACATTAAAAATATAATTTTAATGGAGGAATGGTGATCTGGATGCAGTTCAGAGTGAAAACTTTCTTTTAAGTTTCTCTGTTTGATTAGTAGGTGTTCCTGCCGCGCGCCGTGTGCGCGCGAGGGGGAAGCGCCGGGATCAGGAGGTGTGACTGTGTTTTGAGGAACGCTGCTCTATCTCCCGGTGTGTGCGAGGGCTTGTCAAAACTTTAAAGCATTTGTGAGCAGTGCTAAGGCAGCAAAACTTCCAGTCAAGACCCGGCTTGTCCCGCGCGCGCCCCTTTTCCTACTCAGGCAAACTACCGCCGCAGATGAAGCTGCAGAGAGCTGGGAGGGCTCCCTGGTGAGCCCAGCACCCTGCAGCTGACTGGAAGCCAAGTACCTCCACCCATGGCCCTGGACAGTCCTATAAAAGTTGTGTCTTCGCCGCCCTAGGTGTTTTACAGAATGACCTCATTTATTACCTCGCTCGTCACAGGAAATGATGTTTATCTAATCTACCATTCTTTAAGGATTTTCTTTCCCTGCCACATCTGGCTTCTTACATTTCTTGCAGATCAATTCCTGCTTGCTCCAAAACAAAGGAGAAATGGCACCGCAGCTGCTATGCCAGGGCCCCAGTGCCACCGGTCCCAGCAGCTTGAGAAGCACACAGGGAGACTTGGCTTCAAAACCTGGAGCTCGCGTGCGGTGGCGAGTGGATCTGAGGATCTTGGTCTTAATCTCCCTCCTCTGCTGCATTCCTTAGTAGTGACAGCTACTTCTTGCAATATTCCTGACTGTGGGCTCTGAAGCACAGCTTTCCATCTGTCTGTCCAGTATCCAGCCAAACAGGTCCACATTCCTGAGCAGAAACGCTAGCACTGCCACTCGGAGCGGCTGGAAAGCCTCGGATGGAAATTGGAACAAGTCACAAACATGAGGGAGGGTGGCAGCAGCCACATCCACAAACACGCGGGACAGTGGCAGCAGCAGATCCACAAACACGTGGGACAGTGGCAGCACCAGGTCCCAGTGCCCCACCGCGGAGCCCGGGGACGGGCGCTGTGTGCGCCTGGGTGCCAGTCTGAGCCCACGCTGGGCACACCCTGCTCTGTCTCTACTCCGGGTTGTAAAATGTCAGAGCCAAAACTTGTGCCCGCGAGCGGGTGCACCAGCCCCTGTGGCTCACCCTGCTCCTGCTGCCACAGGGCCCCAGCTCACCCTGACCCACCGCCGGCAGGACCCCGGGCTGCTCCTGCACCCCAGCGTGTCCCCAGGTGCCAGAGAACGAGATTTGTATTTTTCTTTGTAATAAAAAGGCTCTCTCAGAAGCTTTCTGCTGATCCCAAAAGGATGTGAAAGCAATAAAACCCCTCCTTATTTTACAACCAAGCTGCAGGATTTTTTGCTACTGAGCACAACGACAGAATGCTTGATTTCATAACCAGAAGGTCGCACCCTCCACCAGGAGCTCGGGGCTTGCTGAGTCTCCAGTTTTATGTCCGGGGAGGGTCTCACAGCCCGACCTCGATAGCTGACCCGGGCATCTAAACAGCAGGGCAGCAGGTGAATGGAGCAGAAAATGCCTGAGCTGCTGTAGACTAAAGCAGCCAGAGCCCCAACTAAACTTTTTCAGAGCTAATTTTAGTGTTTCCCAGTCTAATGTCTTCCTGGTCTTACATAAATGCTTCGAAGGAAAAGTAAAATAAATAATAATAATAATAATAATAAATAATAATAATAATAATAATAAAAACGCCAACCACAAACAAAACAACAACGAAAGAAAAATACAAAAACAATTTCTGAAATACTTTCAAAAAGAAAAGGGATAATGAACAAATGAGGGTACAAGATATTCATAAATGCTCTGCTGCCCTATCCAAGATTTTTATCCATCTAATTCCCGCACTAAATCTATCGCCCCATTTGTCACAACAGCACGGGGGGAAAACACATCCTCCGTTTCTCAGAGCTACCACATCTCTCCCTGCTCCAAGTGAAATCCCAGCTCACACACTGCACCCCGCAACCAAACTGGACCCCCTCACCGGGCGTCTCCCGGTACCCCGCATCAACCAGCGCTTCCAGCCCAGCCCTGGGAATCACCACGGGGATAACGAACCGGAACCAGTCCCTAGGGCAACGGTGGAAATGGATATTTGAACGCCTGTTTCCAGCCGGGATCTGCCTCCCTGGGCTCCCCCCGCCGTGATGCGGGCACCGCGCAGCCACGGCCGGGACTGCGGGATGGGGGTCCCGGGGGGGTTCCCCGAGCCCTTTCTGAGGCGAATCCCCTCTTTTCCTCTCCACTTGCTAAATTCGGGGCTCCCTGCAGCCAAGGGGCCGGAGCGCTGCGGGCTCGAGAAACCACTCCGCGGGGAGAGGGTGTCAGCGCACCGCGCCTCCGAGATCCCCACAAAATCCCTGGAATTATATTAACGGCTGGAACCGTGGAAGTTTATTTAAGAAGGAAAAGGAGGGAAAACACGCACGCAGCCAGGGATGCTCCCACACAGCGCTCCGAGGCTCCGGGCAGCACCTTCCCCGCTCCGGGCAGCGCAGCCCCGCGCCCGCGGCGGGGCCCATCCGTGCGGGGGGACATCGGCAGTGACCCCCCAGCCGTGGGGATGGCCCCGGAACCCCGGGATACGGGAGGGGACAGGCTGCGGGGCCAGCGCGGGGCTGCGGGCTCTTCCCTCCCGTCCCGGGCTGTTCCTGACCGGGGACTAAATGCGACTCCAAGGACGGGAATTCAAAGGGAGATCTGGGGATTTGGGGCAGGTGATTAATATTTTGTTGAACTAGGACAACAGTATCTCGGCAACTAATTAGGCGAGATATATCTGTTTTCACTCCCACAGATTTCTATCAGGTTTCTGTCCGACGGCCATTCCGTCAGGAATTCCAGGATTAATCGGTATTTGGGATCTCGGTGAGATTTAGGACAAAACTGGGCTTTTTAGGGTTTACCCTCCCTAGCTTCAGAGAGGGGGTCCTTGAACCCTGCTGCCCAGCAGCCCCCTCCGGCACTTTCTGCCCGGGACGCGCCGGGAGCTGCCTCAGATGGTTTTAATTTAATTTTATTTTTCATGGGGTGTCATTCACCCGCGGGGGCCCGGGCTCGGCTCTGGCCCCGCTGAGGCTCCAGAACACAGCTCAAAGCTGACAGAGCCAGCGGCGTGAGAACGAGCACATTTTATATATTCTAAAAAATTAAATAAAGCCGAATGTACAGGAATTTATTCGCCGGGCCGAGTGGAGGGCAGAGGCACTTGATCCGGCATTCCCGGCTGCAGCTTCCATAATTCCTCAGATTTCTTTTGAGCTGAACTCGCCCGTTCGGGAGCTTCCAGAGGCAGAGAAAGGGGAGCGAGGCCATCAGCTCCGGTGCCCGTTCTCCCGAGCCCCGACAGCGGGGTGGGATGACGGAGCAGTGCCAGCACAGAGCCCCCGCTTCAAGGAACCCCCGGTGGCTCCGTCCCGCCGCTTCCAGCGTGGCTGCCCAATTCCCCTCACAAACAAGTTCTTGGCTTTGGATTTATCGATTTCTTCAGCAAACTCGGAGCTTCGCGCTCCAAACACAGGAATTATAATTTTAAAAATTAAAATAATTTTTAAAAAGGCAAAAACAGGTAAGGAAAATATAAATTAATATTAAAAAAAATTTTTAAACCAAATGAGAACGGGCATGGGAAGAGCAAGTGTCCGTGGGCACAGGGGATGCCGTCGACCTCTTTGCACAATTCCCGCCTTCAGCCAGAGTTATTTTAATTTTACTTTTCCTTTCTCTGTTTTTTTTTCCCTTTTCTTTTCAAGACTAGAGGACTAGAGAATGTCCAGGCAAAAACCAGACCCTAAACAACGATAAATCCTCCCGATAGAAGACGAAAAATTCTAATTAATGGCGCGTTTGGAAAAAGGGGGGGGGAAAACCTCAACGAACCACTATAACTCCAACCGAGCTTCTAGACAAACGTTCCCACTGCGGGGTGTTTCCCGAGGGTTCCGGGGGTGCTCCTGCCCTGCCCAAGCCGCGGAGGTACGGCCGGTGCTGGCCCACGCACCCCTCAGCTTCCTGCAACCGTTCCTCACGCCCGAGTGTTTAATGAAACGCCTCTCCAGCATTCTGATTAAAGCTCAATTAATGCGGGTCATTAATGTCCCGCTGGCAGCCGCGTGTTCCTAGAACAGCCATTTCTAGGGAGCACCGGGAGCGCCGCTCCCCCCGTGAAACGACCGGTGGCAGCTGGGGAAGAACCGCACCGTCGGGAGACTTTTCGTGCAGTTACCGGGGATCGGCTACGGCCGGGGCCAGCACCGGGACTGCGGGACTGTGGCACCTACTGGCCCACATTACCGACCCGCACCGGTGGCTGCCGTTCATTCGCACGGGGGGTCGGCGGTTTAACGCGTCCTTCCCATCCGCATATTTCTGTAAAAAATCGCGAGGAGAAGCCGAGAGCAGTGCTGGAATATTCCACAGAAGGGATCGCCCCGAGCAGTGCAAAGAACGCTCCCGGGCCCCCCTCCTCGCTCTCGCAACGCCCCGGCGGAAGGCTTAGTACAGAAATATTTTAGGGAGTTGAGCTGTTCTAACCAGGGGTTCGTTGGGATGCGGGGGGACTGCTCAGCCTGCGGGGCACAACCGGACGCGGGAGACCCCGAGGCGGTGCGGGACCTCTGCCTGCAGCCCCGTTCCCCGCGCCAGCCCCAGAAGGGAAGGCTATTCCTCCCCTCCGGTCCCGGAGCGAAGCCCCGTTTCTGGAGCGGCAGACAGGGGTCTCCGCAGACCCAGGTCTTGCCGAGGCGGGAGGCGAGCCGCCCGGGGGGCCGCGGGACGCTCCAGGCTGCAAGGACGGGCAACACCGGCCCCAAAGCCGCGCCACCTCTTCGTCTCCGTTAAAAGCGTCCTTCCCCTCGGTACCAGTCCCGCCGAACGGGCCCGATCCGCAGCGGCCCGGGGCGGTGTGAAGCGGTTCACGGCCCGCGCTGCCTCCCCCGCCGTCGGGCGCAGGGCTCCGACGGGGGACGGCGGGACCGGGAGCACCGGGAGCTGCCGCCCAGCGCCGCCGGGGCATCCCCGGGTTTTCCACGCAAACCGTACGCGGTGGGGAGGGCCCCGGGGCTCCCCAACAGCAGGGTTCGCCCGTCCGGGCCCTTCGGTACCGGGAAGGAGAGGCGGCCGCCGTACCGCCCGAGGGAGGGCAGCGGGCCGGGGGCGGGGGCGCGCGCTGGCCCGCCGGGACCCGCCACTTTCGTTTTAGTCTCGCCGGGGACAGCAGAGAACCCTTCCCGACGGGCGGGGGGCGGCCGTGCGGGAAGGCGGATGCGGGGGGACCCGACGCTGGGGAGCCCCGAGGGCAGGAGTGGGGCCCGGTCCGGTGCCGCTTCCCGGCTGAGTCGCCGCACTCTTACCTTTCTTGATCACGGACTGATCGAGCAGGTTCATCCCGCCGTCGTCCACGGCCTGAAAGCACCGAGGAAAGAGCCGTCAGCCGGCTGCTTGCACGGGCTGCTCGCGGCGCGGGGACAGCGCTGCCGCGGCCCGGTCCACCCGCTGCCCCCGGCCAGAAGGAATTCTGAGAGCACGAGAGAGCCCCAGTAACGGGAATCCCCTGCCCGGTATTTCTGCCTGCCCGGGGGTACAGACGCCGTGGGGCCCGACTCTTCCCGGCCGGGAATCCCCGCTCGCAAAGGCCACGGGATCTGTCCCTGCCGCCGTGCAACCAACCCACCCCGGGCACCCTCCCGATGCTCCCGCCGTCCCCCCGTACCTGGATGTCCTCGAGGCCGTGGTGGCCGAGGCCATGGAGGCCCAGCGGGCCGTCGGCGAGGCCGTGGCCACCGTCGGGCAGCCCGTGGAGCAGGCGGGGCACGGCAGGGTACTCGCGGCGGGGGTCGAGCCCCAGGGCGCGGTGGGTCTGCGAGAGCAGCCCCGGTTCATCCTGCCGGCCGCGCTGAGGGGGCCAGGCCGGCTGCTGGTGCTGGTGCAGAGGGCTGAGCGCCGCGTACGGGTCCGCCAGGTGCGGGTAAGCGGGCTCCTGGCCCTGCGGGTAGGGCAGCGGCGGCTGCGGGTACGGCGGGGGGAAGTAGGGCGGCTGGAAGTCGGCGGCGGGCGTGTGGCAGAGCGGCGGTGCCGAGCCGTAGGGCGCCTGGTTGAGCGAGGGCAGCTGCGGCAGGCGGGCCCCGGCCGGCGCCCCGGGCAGCCCCTCGGCGCGGTCCTGCGGCGGCGAAAACAGCGGCGGTGAGGCGGGCACGGACCCCCGGCCTCGGCCCCCGACACCCCGTCCCGTCCCGTCCCGTCCCGCCCGTGCTCGTCCCGCACTCACCATGCCCGGGTAGCTGTGCACAAGCATCGGTGCGGGCCCGCGGCAAGCCCCGGGCGGGCCGGGCCCCGGGGGCGCCCCCGTCTCCGCCCCTCTANCGGGACGGCGGCGGGAGGCCGCCGGGGCTGCGGGCGAGGGGCACCCGCCGGGCCCCTGGGAGCGTGGCTGGTGCTACCCCCGCGCCGTCGGGCAGCCCCGATTCCCTGTCGCCGGGGACCGCACACCCTCCCCCCGGTGCCACCCAGGATCCCCCCGTCCCGGGCCGCGCCGCCTGAGAGTCCTGTCGCGGTTCGCCCCGGGCCGCACCGGGGAGAGAACCCCGAGGGTCGGGAGACCCCAAGAGTATGTGCGGGCTGCGGGGCCGCGGCGATGCTCTACGGTTTGACTTTATTAGCCCGAGCCTGGTGCGGGGCCCCTCCGGGAGCACAGCGAGGGTCCCGACGGCAGCTGCGACCTCCCGCGACGGCGGCGGGAGCGGGGCTCGGGGCCGGTCCTGCCGGGAGAGTTCGGGGCTCCTCCCGGGGCTCTTCACCCTCCTCCCCGACGGGGAGCAGAGAGCTGCAGCCTGGACTGGGGACAAAGAGATGTGTCTGGGGGTGCTCCGGGCCTGGCTCCCTGCCCGAAGAGACGGACGGGAGGGTGAGCGCCGGGTGCAACAGAACCAGGGGAAAACGGGGAGCACCGACGGTCAGCGTGCCTGCCTCCCCGCCCTCCGCCATCCTTCCCTCCGCCTCTCCATCCCTCCCTCCGCCTCTCCATCCCTCCCTCACTCTCGGTTTGGGCCCTCCCTCCGGGGCAGGACGAGGCGGGCCCGCAACACCGGGACCCTGAGCGCGGCACCGGGCACCGGACACTAGCGGGGCGAACCGGGCAGACAGGAAGGCCCCGACAGCGGCACTGAGGGACCCCCATGACATCCTCCCCACACCCCCCCCCGATATCACTGCCACGCAGGCGTGTCCCCACGGTCCCACGGCGGAGCGGGGATGCCCATCCGCCCGGGCACACGCACACACTCGCCCGCTCTCACACCCCGACACACACTCGCGGCACCCGGACACTACGGTCACAGCTCCCCGCGGCCCTCGGGCGCCGTGGCCGGGCTGTGGGGTGGCGTGCCACCGCGGGTCCCCGCGGTCTCACCGTGCCACCCGCAGGGTGCCGGCCGCCCGTCGCTGGGCGGGACGTTCCATTGGCAGCGCGTGTTTTGCGTGGAGCGGAGCACAAACCCTTCACCCCCAGCTGTAACACGCCGTGCTGTGTGATCGACATCAACAAACACAACCCCACACTGCAGTTAATTTAATTCCACTCTTCCCGCCCCGAGCTACAGCTCCCTTCATTTTCATTTTTCCTCTGAATTCCCACAACCCAGACCTCTTTGATTTCCAGGTTTAATTAACAATGCTCATTAAATGAATTTTTATTCATTTCTTTTAATATTACCCTGCCACCTGTCTTTAGGAGGCAAGGGCTGATCGTTTATTCTAATTTATTTCTGTTAAAGATGGCATTTAAGGGTGGGAGGAGGGATATGCAGAGGTGTAGACGGTTGATCCATTCAAATCTCTTCATCCCCCTCAAATGCTCTTCAAGGACGCTGCTCCTGGAAGTTCTGTATTTATTTTCCACCAGATCCATTTCATTTGCTAGGAAAAATTGGATTGGACATGCTATATTTTGCAGTTATGTTCCAGTTCATTCTTAATGTCCCTCGCTCGTCTAGTCCGTATAATGTTGAGTCTTTATTCATCTGAAAGAGGTGAAACTGTGCAAAATCGAGGCGGGAAGGGTTGTGAGTCGGCCTGCACAGAACTGCAGGCAAGCGGGAGGATGGTCCCTGGCAGCATCTTGGAGGGAAGCTGTGTTTCCACCCAAAAATGAGACAGAGCAGAGGAAACCTGCGACACTGACAGACAAAGGGAAGGAAATAAAAAAGGCAGAGCTGTCCCGCTGCCCCTCACGGAACATTTTGGGCAAACTGGGGTCGTGGGAACACATTAGGCTGGGGCAGTGGGCCAGGGCAGCCTGGAGCTGTTGCGCTGTAGGGCTGCTGGGGGGTGTCATCCTCCCCAGCACAGCATAGCAGTGCTCAGGAAGGAGAAAAGGGACCTTGCAACAGACTCTGGGCTTTGTGAAACCCCCAGCAGCTACCCTGCCCTGGCACCTTCTCTCACCTTCTCTGGAAGCACAATCAGCACCTTCCCAGCCCTGGGGTCCTGCCCAGAAGAACCCTCAGAGCTCTACAAGCAACAGAATAGTCCTTTCAAGATGTCCAAGACCTGCCTGAGTCCTTCACTGCCCCAGACCCTCTGTACAGCGCCTGCCTCATGATGAGGGCAAGGCAAACCCCTGGTTGTCTCATGGACAGGAGGCACTCATTAAGTCACCAGTGCTGCTGATGAAAAATTGTTCACTTTTACCTGCTCTCCCGAGGTCCCAGGCAGGGCCCAGAACTGTCACACAGGGGACTGCCAACAGGCTCTCCCAGCAGCTGCCTGGTTTTGTTACTGGTTCAACCCGGCCAGGACAATTTCTGCGGTCACCTGAGCACAGGAGGCTCAAACACAGCTCCCCATTACCTGTTTTTTAGCATCTGTGTTTAAGGACCACACGCCCAGCCGTGCTTGTGTTTTGCTCTGCTGTACATCGTTTGTGTTTCCTAACAGTGACATGGTTCTGCTGAGGTCCTCAACAGAAGAGCTGCCCCCTCACCCCCCAGCTACAGGGAGCATTTGCTGTGATTCTGGGTGAGATCTCCACCCCAGGGACCACTTCTTGCACGTGGATCCAAGCCAGAAATCTCTGAAAAACTGGTTTTGTAACAAAAGTCCCAGAGCTCCTTCTCAGGAGATCAATGTGTGCATTGGCACTGCCGGGAGCATGTGAGGGGCTTGAGGCAGCAACCTCTGCTCCCAGGGGTCAGCAACAAACATACCGGTGGAGCAGGGCAATGAGAGCACCAAGATTTAAGTATGTGAGCACAGCTCTTCCCTAGTCAAAGATGAACCAGCTCTTCTCCAGAAGCTCAGCTCCCATCAACACCTCAGGGAAATACAGGAGCTGTGGGTCTGCCCGTATTAATTCCCCCACCCCCTTCCCAGAAATGCAGGTGGGGAAGGAATCTCCTTGCTATGGGTCTGGAGAGCCAGGCAGGGCTTTGGGGAGATCAGGGACCCTGCTGAGGGGTGGGCAGGGAAAGCGGCAGCCCCCTTGCTGCTCAGATCTCCACCCTCACCACCCCTGTTACATCTCACAGCAGGAGGGAGGGGGCTACACTAGGTTCTGGAAGCACAGAAGCCAAATAACAACCTCATAAAATATTTAATTTTATTGCCACTGCTTTTGGGGGAGATGAATAAATGCTATAAGATAATGTATGCCACGGTTAGGTTTGCAATGGCATTATGACATTTAAGCTGTCAAAGAGAAATAGAATGTGGATCTGCTCCTCTGGAGCCTTGTCCATCCTGTCGGAGCACAGTGAATGATCATCTTGCTCCTGGAGAGCTTGTCCTGGTGCTGGAAATGCACTGGGAGATGAAGCACAGTTTGCTCTGGGTGTTGCTGGCTGCAATCCCATTCCATGCTGGGATCTCAAACACTGGCAGAGAGGGGACGTTAGATGATGCCACATCCACCTCTCTGGCACCAGATCATCCGTGCCTGCAGATGCCAACTGCCAGCGGCAGAACCTGTGGTTGGGCTTGCAAAGCTCAGGGTGGCTGAGGACACCCTGCAGCCTTTGAAGCCTTGGCCAGGCTGCCAGGGCACCATCTCCCTCGTATGGGCTGAGCCAGCAGGGCGTGCTGGGGCCTGTGGACTGGCACGCGCAGAGCCAACAGAGATGCCCACGTGGCAAGAGGCCTCCGACAGCTCCAGTGCCCTCCCCTCCTGAGCATGCAGCGCTTACTGTTGTTAGTGCTCGGTCTCAGGGAGGCAAAACAGTCTTTTTGGGGGTGCTCTCTCCGAGAATGTTTGCAAAGTGTCCTGGGACAAGAGAGCAGTGATATTCCTCAAGGAGCTCTACCATCTGCACTGGCATTCAGCCTGGTAGCATCCCAGAGCAAGGTGGGAGCCTCACCCCTTCCTTTGCCAGCTCAGGAGCAGTGAGGAGCTCAAGAGGAGCATGTTTTGTTTCATGCAAAGAAATAAGTATATGACAAGACATCAGGGTCTCAGGGAGGGGCCAGCTCTGGCAGGGCACAGATGGTCCTGCTCACAGCTGATGTGACTTTCCACTAAAGAGTGTGAGAATGAGGTGCAGGTGCTCCTCTCCAGGCACCTCCTGGTGGCCAAACCTCACTCCCTAAGATGTGGATAAAACTGGAGGACTGCCCAGCCTCTTGGTTTGCTCCCAGGTAGGCTCTCAGGGAATTAAAGACCAGCAACCAAAGGCCTCTGGGTTAGGACTGTGCTAGTGTTGGAATTGCGGACCCAGGCTGCATCTCTGGTCAGGTGTTGTGGGAGCTCCAACCACTGCCCACGGGGATGAGACACAGCCAAACCAGATCAGCTGCCCACAGCAAGCCCAGGACCGTGCTGCAGATAGCAGAGCACCCTCCTGGTGATACAGGTCGTATCTCTCATTAGCACTAATTAGTGGCTCTCATTAATGGGAAGCCCACACCCTTGACCAGAGGCAGGAGTGTACAGGACTGGAAACACTTGAAGGTAAAGGATTTGAGGGTTTGGGTGTTTTTTCTGACACTGTGTTGTATTCCTAACTTCTCCTGCTGGTGTTTCCCTGCGGTTCAGTGATGTGTTCCTGGCAGGCTGAGGAGCCTCTCCCAGCTCAGCTCCAAAGTCCTGCTCTTTTCCAAGGCCAGGAGGCTCATTTGCCTGTTTGGCTCAC
Source organism: Oreocharis arfaki (assembly GCA_013398015.1). Classification (NCBI taxonomy): domain Eukaryota; kingdom Metazoa; phylum Chordata; class Aves; order Passeriformes; family Paramythiidae; genus Oreocharis; species Oreocharis arfaki. The sequence goes on from VZRR01013705.1 coordinate 132,309, forward strand.
ACCGCTCTACTGGGAGCACCTGCCTTTGTTCCAACTTGCACCAACTGCGTAGGGCTGAGCTGAAAAGATCTAAAGATACTTTCCCTGAGCAACAGCCTCCTCTCCAGTTGTGTAAGGCATTCGCTCTAATAAAGCAGCGAGCCAAAACCACGGTGTAAAGCAGGAATACACCCAGAGCCAGCCCTCCTTTTAGGCAGCTTCGTGTTTGACTTTCCCTTGATCAGACGATTCCACAGCTCCCTCCAATGAGTTCTGATCAGCGCCCTGGGCTGGCAGCAGAGCCGGTCCCGGCGAGGCAGCAGCTCCCAGAGAACTCCTCGGCTGACACCTGGTGGAAAAGCAGGAGCAGGGAGCTCCGCTCGAATGAAGGCAGCCTCAGCAACCACCCTGTGCAGCTGCTCCTTCTGGGAAATATCCTCGGGATAATGGGGTACCCGAGAGCTGGAAGGCCGAGCTGGAAAGCCAGGCTGTAAAGCCAGTGCTACAAGTGATTTACTCCACATTGCGTGGCCTTTCTCTTCTGTAAAGCAAAGTGTCCCTCGGTCTGCAGAGAGTCAGCAAGTGGAAATTCATTCATTTTGGCTTTCACACCCTAAAGGGAGCCAAGGCAGACTGAATCCTTCACCCTGCAGGAGTGAAAACTCTCCCTGTACATCCCATCCCGGTAGCAAGAGGGAGCAAATAGAAAATCCCACGGACGTAGTTTGTGCAGGTCTTTTATGGGGCAAAACAGGCAAAGCAAGTGGTGCTGGAAAGGTTTTCTAGGTGTGGACTTGGGATGATGGTACCAGTGGTGGACATGAATGGAGGATCATCCTGCAGCACAGTATCTTAAAGTCATGAGGAATTACTCCCAATGCTATCAGTAAATAATAAAGATTTTCCCATTCCTGCCTTTTTCAGGGTTCTATGTGTAATGCCAAGTTATTTACTAATATGTGCAGGACTGACAGAAAATAAGGTGAGAACCTGCAGGGCTTACTGTGACAAAACTGTGACCATATTAACGGGAAAAGCAAGCATCCTGCCAGGGCCCCAGGCAGAAAGAAATCCCAGCACTGGGAAGTTTGAAAAATAAAGCAACAAAATGTCTTTAATAACAAAACAGGCTGTTTTTACAGAGGAAATCCTCACAACAGGTTGAGCAGGGGTGTGGTGAAATGTTCCAAGGCAGCAGCAGTTCTGCACATCAATGGGGAGGGACAGTTGATCACACTGGACTCTGCTGCATCACTCCAGTTTTGTAAAGTTTGGCCATTTAAATGGGGTTTTTTGAGCCCACCTGGCACCAAAGGGCAGGGCCAAAGTGCTGAACAGACCTTGTGCAGGTGTCTGGCTTCATTTCCCACCCGGAGTGCTGCTGGCTCCTCCCTGCTCGGCCAGACACTGCTCCAGAGCTGCCATTCCATACAGATTGGCCCACTCTGTGCCATGGTGGGACAGAATCACACCCCTGCACTGCTCGCTGGCTCTGGCCAGCTCCACTAGCACGGCCTGGAAAGCACTGATGAGCTCAAACTCCACGGAGGCCGGAGCGACGCGGGACAGCAACTGCGAGAGTCCTTCCAGCCAGCGCGCCTGGAGAGCGGCGTGCGGCAGCCAGGGGAAAAGCGGGATGCAGCTGGCCAAGGCCTGCATTCCCAGGAACCAGAGCTCACGGATGTCATCCCAGGCGCTCACGTAGGCGGGTGACACGGCCACGGCCAGGCCATTGCTGCTGGGGTCTGCCTGGGCCGTGTGGGCCTGGGAGAGGAAGCGAATGGCAGCTCCAAAAAACTCCTTGGCAGACTGTGCTCTCTGAAGGGCTGGAAGAAAAAGGAAATGAATGACACAATAGAGTTTGCTCACTCAAAGAAGGGCCCTGTGTGGGTCTGTGTGGAGCAGGACAACATCCTCCTGCCCTAGAAATTTCTTCATCCCAGCACATCAGCCTGATGAATGTTCTGTGTATTCCTCGCTCCTGCAGATTCTTGGTTTATCACTTTTCCCATGACAAACTGGACCCGTTTCCCTTCTGTTTGCTTTCTCCAGCCCAACTTCCCAGCTCCTGGTCTCTGCCCATGCAGCAAGAATTGGCTTTGCCAATGGGAGCTTCCTTTACCTGCTGACCCTGCGAGGATCCTGGCCATCATCAGGCCCAGAGTGGCAACGTTTGCTGCCAGAACCAGGTGATGCTTCTGGGGTAGCAGAAGTGGAAGAGACTTCAGCAACACATCCATCAAGGAGGAAAAGGTTTTGTCTCGCCTAGAGAGCAAATAAATCTTTTTTGACACATTTCCTGAGCAGAGACAGAAGCACCTGAGAATGTCAAAGTTAAACACAGCACCAAAAACGTAATGAAATTGGGGTTGAAAAGGAACGACCCTTTTCAGTATAGTGTGTTAACAGATTCTCAAGTTCAATGCACGAGGCACCCTTTCTTCCCACTGCCAACCTCAGAGCCAGCTCCCACAGTTCTGTTACCTGATCAATTCTGGAGCAGCCACAACCAGGTTAAGGAAAACCCCACACATGGTCTGGAGACTCATTTCAGTGCTCGTCAGGGGTGCTGGGGCCAAGGATTCGGAGGTCAGAACCTCCCACTGCTGCAGGAAGTACTCACACACCAGGGCTGGTGCCCCTTCAGAGATGAGGATGTCCCGGGGCCTGTCCTCTGCTGTCAAATGGCAAAAGCCAGGCAGCAGAAATCTGTAAGGGGAAAGAAACTGGGAGCATGAGGTAGAACAGGTCTAAGCCCTGCATTTACATCCATCTTGGGGGAAAAAGCCCCATGGAACCAGTACTGCAGGGAGAATGAAAGTAGAAAAAATATTTGAGCAGGTCTGTGCTAAAAGAAAACAAATGTGTGCTTAAAACGCTCACCTCAGAGCATCCTGGGGTAAGGCAGAGCCCTCGGTGCTGACCAGCTCTGCCTGGGGAAGACTCTCAGATAGGCTGCCCTCCTTGAAAAGCTTTCTGGCATAATCAACAAGGAAAGGCAAGAGCTCACAGATTTCCTGCTTGAGGGAGGATGTCTCTTCTGCCATCCAAGCTCCAAGGACTCGAACAGAGGCAAAGATGAAAGGATCTTGCAGCTCCTCCTGTTTAACCTGCATGAAGAAAGCAAAGTGACATGTTATTGTCACTGTATATCAACTACCACAGGTCTGGGAACCACAGTGGGTGGAGAGAGAGAGTTTGCTCCACAGAGACACCCCCCAAAATCTGTTCTTTGTTAAAAGCCCTGCATTACCTGTCTCAAGTAGAATATTACAGCTCCAAATGCCTCCTCCATAATCCTCATGAGCTGCATTTTCTGCACATTTTCTAGCAGAGGGTTCTCCTCCCTCAGGCACTCCTGGATCCCCATCTCCATAAGGACATAGCAGGCTGTCACCACTTCTTTCTTCCCCTCCACCTCCACAGGATCTGGCTCCTCTAGGGTCAGGCGGACCTCCACACAAGCCAAGTTCACCAGCAGGGCCAGGAACTTGCTGCCAGCACTCCCTGCTGGGATCCACTCAGCCCCACAGGCCTGCACGAGGCTGGCCGCGAGCTTCAGAGCGGGGTCCCGCTGCGACTGGCTGAGTTTGCTGCCCAAAATGTCGGCCAGCCCTTTGTAAAGTCTGCAGAGGCACTTGGAGCCCTGCGAGTCCTCTGTGAGAGGAGGTGACAGGGGGATGAAGTGAGGGAGAACCTCACACAGCTCAAATTTGGTCATGTCTTCAGCCTTGAGAAAGTCACCAGAGAGCTTGCTGAGCACAGCCAGGAGCTGTGGGGCATCTCTCTGCCAGCACTTGGACTCTGCTACGGCCAATAGCCCCACAAGCAGTGTGAGGGCACGGTCAGAGCCGTGACCACCATTCAGGTAGGCCTGGCACAGGGCAGACACTGTCCCTTTGGTCACCAACTCCCTGGGGCCCCTGGCCGTGGCCAGGACAGCACTGAGGCACTGGTACACATCATCAACCATGGATGTGCTATCTGGGTCGCAGGGGGAAAGCAGGATGTCGTTGAAGGTCGGGATTTTGTTCAAGATCTGGGAGTGCCCAGCTAGCTCTGAGTCGGTGCAGAAACAGGCCAGGAGGGTGAGGCCGAGGGCACGGAAGGTGTGCGGGGGGCAGTCGGCTGGGGGCTGCCGGGAGGTCAGCAGGCGGGTCGGGAATGTGAATCCGATCGCGTCGAAGATCTGGCGACGGGTCTTGGCGTCCACCTCTCCGGCTCTGACTGCTTTGGTCACCTGCGAGGCAAAACAGGAGTGAATGTGAGCATAGCAAAAAGATTTGGTACGTTGCGATTTTGGCAAATCGGAAGCCGAAACTTTAAATAGTGCAGGGAAGTACCCACTGAGCTGGCACTTGGTCCAAGTGCTAATCCAGAGGTTTACCACGGTGTTCCAAGAGTGCGGCAGCACTGACGGACCATCCGCACACGCAGGTCAAGGCCAGGCTCCCTTGTTTTGCTGAAGGGAACCCCAAAGCTCTGAAGCAGCTTGATCCGAGCTCCCAATCCCCACCTCCCCGCGTCCCCCGAGCATTCCGGTGTCCAGCAGGGTGCTTGGCCTCCCCTATGCCCGCTCCTGAGGCGATTCCGCGGCTCCTTACCAGGAGCAGCGCTGCGAACTGCTCGCTGTCGTTCCTCGCGTCTCTGAGTACACCGAGACACCGCTTCAGCGTGGAGTGCCTGTCCCCTGAGTCCGATGCCATGGCCGGAAAGCGAGGCTGAAGGACTAGAGAGGAATAGCGGCAGCCTTCCCTCAGCCCCTTCCCTCAGCCCCGTCCCCCGCCGTTCCAGTCCCGTCCCTCACGGCGCCCCGCCTGCGGGCGCGCGCCGCCTGACCTCCCCCACC
>VZRR01013705.1:137233-175669 GCA_013398015.1 Oreocharis arfaki
TGGCCGCGGGGCAGGAGGCCGCGGTGCCCCCGGGCCCGGCGCGCTGGAGCCCGGGCCGTACACGGCGCCCGGTGCCCGCCTGAGCTCGCCGAGGAGCCGCTGAGGAGCCGCCTCGCCTCGCCATGCGCCCCTGGTACGTACCCGCCGGCGGCACGGGGCGCTGCCGCCTCCCGTGGGGCCCGGCCCCGGCCCCCGGGGCTCCGTGCCAGGAGGTTCCGGCTGGGCAGGTGCGGGGCCGGGGCTCTGGGGCGGCGGAAAGTTTCCTCAAGGACCTGTTGGCGGGTTTACATCTCCCCCCGTGAAGTTTTCCTCCCGCGTGTGTTCCTGCTCTGCTGTGGACGGTTGAGTGCAATTCCTCGAGGTGTAACAAGCTCGGAGTGCTTGAGGAGCGCTGGTGGATCTGGCTGTAACAGCATTCCCTGTAACAGCATTCCCTTTGGGTTCTTCAGAACTGGCAGATTTAATGCCGTTTAGTGCCTGATGATGCTTCATTGCTCCCTTAAAATAGATACTGTTTATTACCTGTGAAATAATTAATGTTTTCCTACCGCATCACCTAGAGATAATTTACATTTAATTAGCATATGGGGCTATTAAATAGCCTTTGGCATTAGAAAGGCAGAGAAGTTTGGTGATCCCTACCCTGTGGAGCAAAATAAGAAGCAAACCAGGGCGTTAGCTCCCAGTTTCCCAGCGTTGCTGTGCTCTCGTTTCTCTGTTTCTGGCTGGCACCAGCCAGCACGGGCGTGCCTGCGATGACACCGCCGGGCAGATGTGCAGGGGTTGTCAGTGCCTGTGTTATCCTCGCGCTGCTGCCTGGATGTCCAATCCTCAGGCATACTTGAAACTGAAATTTCCCAAATGCCCTGTTTGGAATCCAGTGGACAGCCACTGTGATATCAGATGAAAAATGGGGTCTGGAGGAGAAAACCACAAGGGACAGGCCCTCTGCACTCAGCGCTGGGAGCTGTGCCACTAGAGATTTCATTTCGGTATCAGACATTGATAGTTCCTTAGCAACAGCTGGACTAATCATAGCAGATAAGACATTCCTTTTCCTCCACAAATGCTCTGTTCACTTTGTGCTCTCACTGGATCTGTGCAGGAACATTTCAATTGCCATGGGATGTTTTGTGTTTCTAGAACCCCGCTGCTGCCCACAAAGGCCATGGAGAAGAGGTTGGAAGCCAAGTCCAACATCAGCGCCCAGTTTCTGTCGCAATACTGCCTGGGAAAAGCTGCGAGAGAGCTGGGAATTCTGCAGCTGTTCTGCCTGTGCACTTGTCTGTGTGCCTTGTGCTCCTCTGCAGGTGACTTTTCTGTTCTCTCTGGGACTGCGTGTATGGTTTTTTATGGTATTTATCCCTCTTACTTTTCTCTGAGGGAAAAGCAAAATGATTTGTTGGTGGACATTGTACGGTTGTTTTTTTTATTGGTTTCCTTTTAAATTGATTTTTTTAAACTAACAAACCAAAGCTGTTGTTTTTTTTAAACTAAACAAAACACCACCCTTAGCAGTTACTAAATGAGCTCTCATAAGTGTAGCTTGTATCTCAGAGGGAGCTTTTTCTGACCTTAATTTTTGACAAAATGAACAAGCGATAATCTGGAAAATAATTTAATTTAAGGAAAGCAACTTGGAAAGGCAGGAATGTTTTTTAGCCCTAAGATGTTTAACATTCTCCCCAAGAGCAGTGTGTCAGAAGTCTTTATTTGCCTACAGGCAATGGTTATGTTTGGTTTTTTTTATTTCCTATTCAAACTTGAGTAACCAAGCTCCTGCTCAAGTAAATAACCAAGTTAGTGGCTTGGATTGAAGTTTTCCTCTAATGGATTGTGTGGTGTTTGGTTTGGGAAGGGGTTGGTTTGCTTTGTTTCCCAGTTATGTGGATGTGTTCTTCAGGCAGCTGCAGCGTCCCTGTCGTGTTACTGGACCTTCCTGGACAGTTCCCAGTGGCAGATTTGATTAAGCTAATGAGCTGTGTAACCTTAATCAGCTAATTTAGACCCTGGAAAGACATGTTGGTATTCCTGGTCCTAGCAAAGGGCTGTGTGTTTGAATGGTGCGTGTTTCCTTGTCAACTGGGCTTCCTGCATGCGTTTCCTGGCTTTAATAATTTCTTGGAAGTTTAGAGTTAGAGCTCGTATGAGACTCCTAGAGGGTGTTCTAGACAGTGTTGGTGTGTTTAAGGGCTGCTCTGCTTGTAAGAGTTAAACCCAGGAATCACAGAGTCGTTAAAGTTGGAATGGTGCAGGTCTGAGATCATCCAGTCTAACCATTAAATGAGTGAAAATTCCATTAAATTAAGGTTGTTGCATGTGCAGAAATAAATATAATTATATGGACATAGTTACCCTGATGTGGATGCTTTTTCCATTGCAGAGTTTTTGTTATTTTGGGCTTGTTTGTGTCACTCAGGCAGCGGAGTTTGTGGAGCTGAGGAGGAGTTATGGCTGCCTAGAAATGAGCACGGTCATGTGGAGTTACGCAAGGAGGACTGTGTTGACATAACTGACTGACGTGTGGCAGGTTTAAAAAGTCCACAGAGTCAAGTCTTTAATCATTAATCTGCTATCAGGCAGGATTAACTGCCTGGGCAAGTCTGTGAACCTGAGGTTATTAATAGAAGCTGTTCCTGTGTGTTCCATTCTCCTGCTGCTCAGCAAAGCCGTGAGCTGCATCCCTGGGACAGGAACTCCTGAATTCCTGGGAAGAGCAGTTTTCTCCACTGATGTGACAAAAACAATATGGAGAAGTGACTAAGCACACCCACTGTGCAGGTGTCTTGTGACTTGTGTGGTGCTGAGCTTAGGAGGGAACTCATCCTCAGGAATGTTCCTGCTTTCCACAGATGAAATACAAGTGTAGACTCTTGTTTTCTCCCCGGGCACTTAGAGGTGTCTGAATGTTTGATGCCCACCAAAAGCCATGGAACTTGAAAATGAAAAGTGAAAATCAGTATGTCTCTGTGGAAAATTCTCATCTGGAATGCTAGGCTGGCGTGCTGGGAGTTGCCTATTCACTTCTGTCGTTCTTGAGAGTTATCTGAGTTTTAAGCTGTCCGTGTACAGCAATTCAGAAAAACATACTGGCTAATTTCAAATAAACATGTCCCAGATGGGCATTAGCCGAGTTCTGGAAATGAAATGTGGCCAAAATATTATTCAAATCTTGTTTTAGCAGTGTGTTAAAAGAGAAGCAGAATGCTCCCAGCATGGTAGTGTTGTGTCATCTGGGCTAAATCATGGCTCTCACATGCTGAGGAGATGCTTCTGGGGAGTCAGGCTTTACATTTGAGATGAATAAATATAATACTTGTGTTATGTAGTGATCTCTCACAAGGGATATCTTACTTTCAGTCTTCCCTGGGAAGATTTTTCTCTTAAATGTCCCCCATTCTATGTGTGCCCCAGTTCTAAGCCTGGTACTAGGAAGTGCTGCTGAATTTCACTGCTTCTATATCAAGCTTTAATTTGAGTGGTATGTGTGAGCCAGGGCTGACGTATGAGGAGAGATGGATGAGCAGTAATGAGGAGGAGGAAGGATTTTAGGAATGTGGGAAGGAGCACATTTCCCTCATCCACAGGATATATTAGGGACAGTGATTCACCTTTAACAGAAAGGGAGTTTTATAGGCAAAATGTAAGTCTGAGTGGATAAGATCCTGTTGAAATTCACAGGAATGGTGTAATTCTTCTATTTGTTACTGTTTGTCCAAGTCTGGAGAGAGTGTGTGTGCATACACGTGGGTTTGGTGTGTACACATGTTCCATACTCTGTTCTAATTCCAGACCCATCAGGTTGGTGCCAGGTGCTTGTCCCTGCCTGTGACTGTGACAGTGGTGTCAGGGACTGGCTGTCCAGGCATTTCAGGTGTGATGAGGTCGGCTGTTGCCCTGGGCACACAGATTCCCTGTCTGCTCTCTCTCCAAGGAAATGCCGTGTGTTGATGAGGTGTGACAAGGGTGCTGAGGATTTTAAAGGTGCTGATGTTAACTTCTCTTGCTGTTGAACGTTTTCAGAGTTTCTTTAACACTTTTCATTGCTCGAGTGAGGAGCTTCTCCCCCTTCTGCACAGGGAGCTCTGTTCCCCATGACTTGGTGACTAATCTCGAGTTCATTCTTGATCAGGATATTGTAATTTAAATTCAGACTTTATTTTAATGGAGAAAAATGTTTCCCATTTGTGTTGTGTTCAAGAACTGCATTCTTGACAGGGAGGGAGCCAGATCTGGAGCATATTCTCCAGCTGCACAACTCCCAGTCCAGCAACTGTGTTTGTAAAGTAATCTTCCAATGACCTGTTATCACTTGGATGCTGAACACAGCACAGTGTAACAGTCCCATAGGTCATTAGGCTATTTTTAGGGAGTCCTTAATCTGCAGAGCTCTGAATTTTGGAAGCCTTTAATCCATTGATCCCTGCAAGCACTCAAAATTTTCATGCTAAGAAAAAAAAATCTATATGCAAAGCAGTTGTTGCTTTACTGCAGAGCTGAGACCTGAAGTGACTTGACTCTTCACAGAAATTATGTCAAATGTTTGGGGTTTTTAATAAAAAACGCTATGGTAGGGTGGGTGGCAAGGCTTTGCCTTGCAGACCCCTTTTCCAGAAGCTGTTAACAACTTCCCAAGTGGAGCAAATTCAGTCAGAATAAGCAACTGATGTCAAATATCAGCATGGAGGAGTTAAAAATGCCTCTGTACTGTGCTCCAAGGCAGTGTCGCTGTTTGCAGTGTTTTCCTTCTAGGCACACTATGGGCAGAGAGGCAAGGCCAAGTACAGGTTAGAGTAAGGAACTGCACTTGGCATTTTGGGATTCAATTTCTGGCTCTGAACTTGCTATGTGACCGTGGCCTCGCTGCTCAGTCTGGGCATCATGGGCTCCTCTGAAACAGGAACATTTCTGTCTTCACTTCTGCTGCTGTAGATGGCTTTAGTTCCATGCCTGTTGGAAAGGGTGGTGGCTGCTTAGGTAGGAGAAGCAAATTGTTCCTTAAAATCCTGTGTAAGTACTGGATACTGAGGCCAGGTAGAGATTCTGAGAAGTCAGATTTACTCTCCTATATCCTCTTTCCTGTGTTACTCCTGTGCCCCAAATCCATCTTGACAATAGTGATGAAATCTATTATCCACTGCTTTAAAGGATTGAAAATTATCTATTTGTCTTCCCTCCTCTTTCGCAGATGCAAACTGGAATGGATCTAAATGTGAGCTAGGGAAGATCCTGCTTGGTGGCCATTTGAGATCGTGGGTAGATCACCATTTGCAGCTTCTGGAAGGGTTCCATACTCTGAGCTCCTGTCAGACCACTTGCTGCCAACGCCCCACCTGTGATGCCTTTTGGTTCTTGGAAAATATGTGCATCCAGGTGAACTGCACTGTGCCTGGCACGTGTCAGGCCAACAAGACTGGCTTTTCGGATTCTATTTTGGTGTTTTTAAAGAAATCAAAAAGCACAGAGCACTTGTTAAACTTTCATATGGAAGGTGATGTGAAGACTTGGAATCACAAGTGGTTGGACTGGGACATCCCTGTCCAGAGGAAAAAAAGATTGCGGAGATCATTCCAGAAGTGGAGGTTGGCAGGTAACAGGGTGCAGCTCCTGAGAAGGGATCTGGCAGAGAGCTCCAGAAGCAGCCGAAGTGAAGCAGAGCGCTTGAAGGATCAGGTCCTGAGGCACTTAGTGGCAGACAGAGCTGCTCCTGAGAAAGAAAATGAAAAGCAGGACTTGCTGAAAAATGGACAGAATCCAAGAGAACAGAACCCCAGAAGCCCACTCCCTCCTAAGAGCAATAATGTGAGCAGGTCACAGGATGCCGACAGTGACTTGCCCCAGGTAAGTGGTTGCTGAGGCTGGAGTGGGACTGCCTGGGACAGCTGTCCCCCTCTTCAGTCTGGCTTTAGGTAGATTTTAACTTGGAACTGCCCACGTGATGGGATACCTTTTCAAGTTACCAGTTTTCAGCCTCCTATCAACAAGGCAAGGCCAGTGGTTTGGGGATTTTTCTGGGTTTTGGGGTAGGTTTTCCCGCCTTTTTCTTAGCTGTGATAAACCATCTTTAGGTGGGAAGGTGAGGCAGGATGGAGTCCATGATAATGCTTATCCTGTGTATAATCACACAGTGTGCTTGCCAGGTGGGAAGGAAAGGTGATATGTCAGTGGGAATTGTTCTGGGAGCTGAAAACTGTTACCTGTGGAAGTGCTTCTTTAGATTCACACAGTAAAATAAGCTGTTTTCATTTAAATGCTGAATCAAGGCAGTTCAATACATTATTTTATAGAGTCATGCATAGAGCTCACAGTGTATTTCGATGTCAATCTGCTTGCTTGAGTTGGCATCTTAATGCCAAGTGTTCTCTTTTTGAAGAGTGCTCCAGTTTCTCAAATCCACCCAAGCTTACCTTGGCACTGAGTGAATGAAGTCAGTTTAGTCTCTACTCCAAACACATGCAGTGTTAAGCCAGTAAATCTTGATGTTACAGAGAATTTGGCACATTTGAATTGTTAAGTGGTGTTTTGTATTTTTACATCTGCAAATAATTTTTTGAGCCTTATCTCAAAAATGCTTGTGCACTCGTGATGGTGAAATATAATTCTGCTTCACTAAACCATTCCTGAAATAGCTTTTGCCATGTTTCAGGGATTTGGCGCTGTACGAGACTGGTGCCTCTGGTTCTGGAAATGACTGAATTTTTCTCCTTGTGTATTCAAATCCTGGTTGCAGGTAGGGCTGTGACTGCCTGAGCCACCACCCTAGAGCAGGATGTGGCGAGCAGCCAAGGGACGCTGCCGAGAGCTCCCAGGCAGCTGGGGTGACGTGTATGAAACCAGGCACTAAAACTTGACAAATGTTTGGTTTTCCAGAACCCCCCCCCCAGCATTTGGGGCTGATTCGAGCTCAGCTTTCTCTCTCCTCTGTAATGCTGCAGCATTTCCACCCTCCCTGTTCTTTCCTCCTCCTACCAGCTGAGCTGAGCTCGGTGACCCCATTCTCTCAGCTGTCACACATGTGAGGAGATATCTTTGCAGCCACTCTTAAATGTCTTCTCTTGCTCTTGGGGAACAGCTTTTACATCTCCCTGCTTGTTCGCTTTCTGGGTTATCCTGCTATTACTGGCCAGAGTGTGTCTAGTAAACCGTTTGGAAATACTGAATTACACTGTTTAATCAGCTTCTGAATGTTGCCGAACCTCCAGGATTTCCCATCTTTAGGAAGTGTTCCCATTGTCATTTATGTGCACTGGTGGATGTGTGCTGGAGAAAGGTTTTTACTCTCCTTGATGATTTTTGCTAACAAGAAAGTCCGTGACTCTTAAGGAAATGCAAGTTCATCGAAATAAAAACTTCTTACTAAAATACAGTGCTGTGATGGAATTCCTGGCAGTCACATTTTTGAGGTTTAGGATGGAGTTTTTGAGAAGGAGGAAGAATTAAAATATCCACCTGGGCTGATTCCGGGATTATTGACCCATCCAACTTTACCTGCAAAATGCAAAGCCAGCTCTGCAGCTGTCCTTGCACTTCAAATCCGAGAGCAGGTCAATGTGAGCCAAGGATACAACATTGGAGGCTGTGTTCTTGGGACATGGCCAGACCTTCCAGGAGAGAGATATGTAAGTTGGGTTGGTTATGGACCAAAATAAAGTTACACACTTGCTGAAATCAGTAGAATTTCACCTGGGCTACATTTGGCCCAATGCATGGAACACATGGCTTGTTTAATACTGTTGTTTAGGAAGGGTTGGAAGATGGGGACGGTACGGGATCGTACTGGCTCTTCATACCTGAGAGCATCAAACACCTGAAGTAGGAAAGGACATTTGAAATAAAAGTGCTTTTTCTCCTTTGCTGCTGAGCATTGAACGTGTGGAAGGCAAATCTTTTCCTTTGCTCTTGCAGGCTCAGAGAGAAGGAAAGTCACAGTTTTGGGAAAATGTTGCCTCTGTGGGTTTTAATTTTCCTCTTGCAGTTCTGGTGTCTCCACAGCCATCTGCAATGGCATTTGCTAATGTGCAGTGAGCAGTAATTTCTGGTTTTACTGTATCCATGCTGTGGAACCAGGATAAACCACAGTGCATCCTGCTCATCAGCCCTTAACTAAGGAAAGGAGATTAGTACTTTTTCATAAAAGTGAGTGACATTTTCCAGGCACCGTTTTTTTTCTGTCTCATTGTAGAATTCCTTGTCAATTTTAAAATATAACGACACATTTAATAGCCAGTCAGGAGAAGCATTTAAGTGCAGCACTGCTGATGAGCAGGGCTGCTGCAGCACTGCAGCAGCTCTGCAGGCAGACTGGGAAAGGCTGGAGCAGGAGTGTTACAACAGAGCCAGAGAACTCATTCCTGCCCTCCCATCAAGCCCACTCTTTGGCTCTTGCTGTCACACTTCCTGCAAGTGCTGAGTGCTTTTCATCCACAAGGAAGAAGGAAATGTCTCTCTTTACCACCAGCACTAACTCTGTAATGGTTTGTGACATTACCCACATTTTTAGTGCCTTAAGAGTCTTCACAGATACGGTACTTACTGCAGACAGCAAGGACACCATCTAAGCTGAAAAGAGCCCATTTTGTAAATTCAGACCAGGCCTATTTAAATTAAAATATAAAAGAAAATTCCAGAACAGAAGTATTTTTCTTTCAAGTAACTTGAGCTCAGTGTGAATTCTGATGCACAGGGCTGCTCTAGTCCTTCTAACAGACATGGGACAAGGACACCGGGTTATTTGTCTCAGGCCAAAGGCATTTAGGGGTCGAAATCAAAATTGTCTGAGGCTCCTGTGTTGACTCAGGCCAATATGTCACTTCTCTCTATTTTCTAAGCTAATAAGATAGGACAGCTGGCAAACTTCTAGTCTCCTTGTCATTTATCCCCAAGAATGAAATAATCTGTTCTTTGCTTTAAAGAATTCAGAGTTATAGAGCAAAGATAAGAAATGTCTCAGCTTGCAAGCAGTAGAGGCATTTTTGACTGTTATGTTGCCCCAGGCAGAGCTTATCTAATTCGAGCTCTCCACAGACATTTGGCTGTCAATTCATCCTGAATTTGGAAGGAGGAGTATCTCTCTTAACTGTAAAGTGGGGTTTTTTGGGAATTAAAAGTGAGTCAAGAAAGCATTCAGCTCCCTGGAAATATTACTAAACAAAGTGGGGACTCTGCTTTGGCCAGCGGGTGAATGTGGATCTCCTGTGTGTTGTTTGTGACTCTCGTTCTTGTGACCCCTCTGGGCTGATTCTTGAAAAGCATCAAGTGGTTTCCCATAGTGGTAGGAAGTCATGGAAACATTCTGCTCCTGTGCCTTTCCTGAAGAGTCTGTCTCACTTGAGTTTCTGCCTGGCTCTTGCCCTCTTTTCTCCTGCCAGCATTTCAAACTTTATCTTGAGAAAAGGGAGTCAATCAATACCCTTTGCAGTTGTCAGTGGGTGGAAGATGATACAGCTTGGGACATCCAGCTGTCCTGAGGCCACTGATGAAGAGCAGCATGCCAGATTTTTCCTGCATGGATTCCAAAGAATCCATAGTTCTGTTTAAGTAAGCCCATTAGCAAGTAACCAAATATAGAGAGACAGCTTGTGTCTGTAGCACTAACAGATAGTGTTTGATTCTTTGGTCCATGAAGCTCAGATATCAACCAAACAATTGTTATACATTCTGTGAGCAAAAGCGAGCTGAGATATGCCCGACGCTGAAAGAAAAACCTTGCAGAGAAGCCTTCAGTGCCTTCACTGCTGCTGCTGGCTTGGCTGGTTGTTCAGTGTGGGCAGCAGAGCTTTTTTTTTCAACCAACATTTAGTGTTTTCTAAAGCCCAGCCCATTTACTGACAAGGATGTTGCCCACCACGGTCTGGAGTGTTTTCCCAGTTCCTGTTTCCTGGACTGAATGCCAGCAGCATGGTCTAAAAGCTTGGGTATATTTCCTCCAATATGAGCTTTGAATCATTCTTCTAATGGGGAGTGGTGGTGGGAAATTTAGCTCCAAAGCACTTTCCAAGTCAAAGATGGTAAATTACTCCATTTGAAATATTTAGCAGATGTTCTCAAAATAGAGTTAGCTAAAAAAAAAATGTGCTACACACATGGACTTCATCGTGGAGGGTAAATTGTCAGGATTATGGCCTGGCAGGCTAGGAACTGGAATGGGGCTAGGTAAAAGGAATTTTCTGATGAAAGAAAGGAAATTGTTCCTGCCGCTCTGATTATTTTCAATCAAGTGGCTCATCCTGTGTGGATGTGAGCAAACTTTGTGCCCTCCAGCTCTACTTCCTGCCCCAGCAGCATCTCCTGGGGCAGGCACGCAGGGAGCTGTGTGTGTCAGCTTACCTTGCTTTGAAGAGTGATTCCACAGTAAATTTCCTCTTGCTGCAACAATTCAGTTGTTACATAAAAATGCCACTGCGATCTTCCTGCTTCGTGCTGACCAACTGCGTGGCTTCAGGGAAAGGAAATCATAGCCAAAGTAAATGGTCCCCAGTTTGTTGTCCCTGTTTTTAGGGTCTGTCTTATCCCACATTTCTGTTCATTTAGCTCCACTCACTGCAGTTTTGAACCTGGATCTTTTCTTACATTTGCCACATCAACAGCCTTGGTACTTCTATGCTGTAGCTAAATCTGGTGTTGACTGGTGTTCAGCTGGGGTAGAAATGGCCTGTCTGCTGTGGAGGAAGAACATGAAGAAACACTTCAAAAGAGAGAAGAGGAAGCAGAAAAAATTCCTGCTTCTGGGAAAACAAACCAGGGATTTTTCAGCCTCCCTGACTGTGGAGAAGGACAACTTAAGACTGACATTCGGTGTTCAGGTCAAACTCCGACAGCTTTCTCCTTTACAGATCCACGCAGGAACTTCTGCACCAGAACCATCAGTGCTGGCTACGTTCTCCAGTCCCGTGGCACAGGGCTTGACAGCTCCAGGGAAGACTGAGAAGCCTGGGCAGCCCGATGATGCCCGTCCTCACTCCTCCAAGGCGTTGCCCACAGCCAGCCCCGTGCCAGTAAAAAGCACAGCAAAGGTGCAGGTGGCGACTTCTGTGCCCAGTGGAGTTCCCACAAATGGCAGTGTTCCTACAGCCCAGACCAGCACTGCTGCTGCCCCAAGCACTGCTGCCACCACGCCAGGTGAGGACATGCAGGGATCCAGCAAATGTCAGCTGTTGAGGCTTTTTCAAGCCACGCAGTGTGGAAAAGTAGGAGATTATTGTGGTACCTTGGGGAAAGCAGCGAGGTTTCTGTGTCAGCACACGTGCTGTCGGACCCTAGTGGCTCCTGACTTGGGCATCATAAATCTGCATGTGACCATTGCATCTGAGGACAGATGGAAAGTAATGGGGATATCTTAATTCCCATAGAGAAGGCTGAGACGTGATGCAGGGCAGAGTCCTGGGAAGCATTTTTCCAGTAGCCTTGGCACGCTGCTATCCATCAAATTGAGCAGAAATCTTAATGTCTGCTCAAAAGAGGGCATAACTGATTATTTTCTGTCCCTGAAGTGTCACTGCACTGTTCAGCCGTGGAGAACAGTGTACTTGGCTGTTAGCCCATGCTTTGCTTTGCAGCATGGTGATGTTTCTGTTCGCACTGGTATTTCCTAAAACAGACGGTTGAAAATGCATAAAGGCCAAAATGCCCTTTGGCAGCTCTGTTCCCTCAGGCAGGCTGTCAGCTCTCCCTGCGGGGATGGCTACGCACAGGGAATGGTGTGTACTGCCCGTGTCTCAGAATTCAGTTAATCCAGTGTGCTGAAGTACTCACAGCTGAATTTCTTTTGAATTTAGGGTTCCTTTCCCTTACAAGGGAACAAATGGAAAGTGTAAGGGAAGCACTGCATCCAAAGTTGTTTTTGGCAGGAAGCTCATTGGCTGCTTGTGCTGACAAGTTAATGTGGTTTTTTTTTTTTAAGGGCTTACCCCAGCTAAAACTGGAAAATATACTTTAAACATCTTCATTGGCTTGTCTGGGAAGTCTAACATAGCCAGGGCCTCCTGGTTTTGCTAACCAATGCAAAGATGATGTAAAGGGTAGTTTTTCCAAGCTACCAAGTTCTTCCAAGGTTTTTTGTCTATTTGTCTGGGTTTTGTTTTTAGTATTTCCTAATGAGGTCTGAGACTGATGGAGTATTTGAGAGGGGAAAAATGTGGTTAATTCCAGTAGCTATTAAAATTGGAAAATAGATAAATAATAGATAATAAAGATGGAGAAATAGCTAAATGTTTAAGGTCTTTTTTACCATATTTTTTAACGTGGATGTTTTGTGCATACCTCTGAAACATAGTCTTTGACAGGGTCAAACTAAAGAAAGCGTATTTTTTATGCATAATTCCCAGGTCCAATAATAAAAAGACAAGCATAAAGCAAATGAGAAGGGAAGAGGGGGATGAGGAGGCAGAGAGGTGTTCTTAAGAAATGTGTACAACTTTCTGGTTATCTTAATGCTCATAAAAAAGCAGAAAAAATGTGTCCCTGGCCATAGTTTTCAAGGTTACCCTGCAGTCTTTAAAAGCAACCTGTCAGTTTATTTGAAATGACAGGAAATTTTTGAGTGGGGGTGGAAAAGAAAATGTAAATAAAGGACCAGGTTTGTGTTTTGAGCTTCCATACCCAGTGTGGCAGCTATGCAGGTTTAAAAAAATTCTCTTAGCCCTTAAGCAGTTTTTCAAAAAAGAAATTCTGTGGATTCTTTATATATTTGTGAAGCTCTGGAATTGCAGTTTGGAAGTAGCAGTGTTTGTCTTGTTGTGCCATGAGCCTGCAGCCGAGTTCTCTGCCAAAGTGCTGTCGAATAAAACCTTTCCCATTCTGCTGGACCTGGGTGAAGAGACTCCCCTGTGCAGGGCCCAAGGGCCATGTTTCAGCACAGTATCTGCAAAGAGAGAGGTGACTGAGTAATTTTGGGCTTGTCTAAATTTGGTAAACCCCCTTAGTCCTTTTGCATTAGCAAGGAGAGCGAAACCTGAAATGGAAGGTCTGTTGAGGGACAAGATGTTTACAAAATACATCATTTGTATCTGGGGTTTATTATATAGACTGAAACCAAGGTGGATTTATGTTCATGATTTGTTTTTTTCCTGTTCCTCTTCCGATTCTGTGTTTGTCCCTTTCAGCTATGAAGGAGCTGGTGGTTTCTGCTGGAGACAGTGTCGAAGTGACCCTGCCAAAGAATGAAGTTCAGCTGAACGCATTTGTGCTTCCTGAACCACCACCTCGTAAGGCTTCCCTGGGAATCCTGCTGAGGGCTTGGGGTGTGAAAAGGCAAACAGTCATTATGTATGGCATGAAATAAGGGCGGTCTTGAAAATGTCTTTTGTCAGAGAGCACTTTCCTGTGGAAAGTTTTCATACTCAGCTATTACCTCGTGCTGCCTCTTAGAGAAAATAGTGAGACACAAAAGTGGGAAGTGCTACAAAGCCAGTGGATTTGGAAGGTGGCACATTCTCAGGGTGGTGTGTGAGGAAGAAGTGGATTTTCAGCATCTATTCTTGGTATTTGCTGATAGGAACTCAGCTGTATTAGCAAGTGATTGAAATCTGAATTGGGGTATTTGCCTGCTGAGGAACACATTCTATACACTCCTCATTTCGTCATGCAAATTGTTGGCAGGTATTTTTAAAGTTCTTATCTTGACTCTGTCCACTGTGGCAGTGGGAGCTGCAGAGGCAGGTGTGTTCTGTGTTGTGCAGCAGCAGGGACTGATTCATTCCTGTTCAAAAATTAGCCATCCTGTGTCTGCAGGATCTGAGGATGTGATAAGGCGTCTTATTATCCTGGAGCTGTGATTGTTCCAAAGCTCTTCGTTGCCTTAGAGGTTGAAAGATGGGTTTTGATTTCAGAGTAAATGAGTTT
The DNA here is from genome assembly GCA_013398015.1 of Oreocharis arfaki. Classification (NCBI taxonomy): domain Eukaryota; kingdom Metazoa; phylum Chordata; class Aves; order Passeriformes; family Paramythiidae; genus Oreocharis; species Oreocharis arfaki. The sequence goes on from VZRR01013705.1 coordinate 151,073, forward strand.
GGAAGCACAGATTGTCTCTTTTCCTGGGTATATTCCCAAAAAGCCGCAGCCCAAGCTGTCTCATTTTTCCACAGTGCAGCAGAATGTGCTTTGTAAATGTTTAATACCTTTGCAGTTCTTTAGCATGGGAGAAAGGCTTTGAAAACAAACATCTGGACCTTTTTTTTTTCAAGGAACCACATATTCGTATGAGTGGGAATTGATTACTCATCCAAAAGACTACAGTGGAGAAATGGCAGGGAAGCACTCCCAGACCCTAAAGTTATCTAAGGTAAAGCTTTTGCTGCTTCATATCCCGGTGTGTTAAATGCCAAATGGAGAAGATGGGGACCCCGGCAGCCAGGAAAGACTTGTATGGGATTTCAGGATGAATAGGAAATTGCATGATGGGCAGGCAGCCAACATTTGACTGCAAGCCCACTTCTGAGGCTCTTAGAAAAAGGAGATTGATCTGGCACGAGGGAAAGAAGAAATTGATTTCAGGAGGTACAAGCTGCCTACAAGCAGTGTGACAAGGCACACAAATGGCACAATTTAACAGTAACAAGGGATGGGAATATTCCTGGAACAGTGTGGTGGTCTGGTTAGGTCTGAGCCTTGTTCTGCCCACTGGGAGAGGGACTTGCTGCTTCCATTAACAAGAGCCCTGCAATACCTCGTGGCATGTCCCTGGCTGCTGCTCTTAGACAAGCTCTAACAGGGAAAGGGCTGCCAGTTCCTGCACATGGGGATTCTTAACAAGGAAATGACTCTAAGTACTGTGAATATACAGTTCTGTACTTGAGACATTCCTTTGGGCATTCTGGATTCTATTGTACTCAGAAAAATATCTACAGGCTTAAGTAAGGATGTCATGCAGAGCCAAGCCATTTGAAAAGGGTGTGCAGGTCTCTGTGAGGGTTTCAGCCTTTTGGGTATCAAGATTGTTATCCAGCACCTGGTCCTTCACCCTCTCATTTTGGCTCAACAGTGAATGGTCAAGGGGTGACTGCCTGGCTCATGTCACCCAGAAGGAAGAGAAGAAACACTTTCATTTATAGCAACATGCAAGAAGAGATTTTCTTCTTACATGTGGCCTTTCTCACCTCAAATGCAATGTGCTAGTACAGATTCCTGTGGCCAGACAACCCGAACTAATCTCTGTTATCTCTCTTCTGTTTGCCTTTTGTTGCTGGAAAATAAAGCTTGACTGACAATCCTGTGGCAGAGAGAAATACGAGTCTTTGGTTTCTGCCTAGCCATTGTAAACTAAAGTACATGTCACACCATTTTGGCCTGGAAACCATCCTTTGCTGTGTATGCAGAGGCTGAAGCACGATTGCTTGGGTGCTCCTGTGCCAAAGCGCAGGAACTTGACCTTCCGATAGGTCCTGACAGGGTGCCACCAACCTGTAGGTAAATAATCCTTTGTGTTTGTTTCCAGCTTACTGTTGGCCTGTACGAGTTCAAAGTCATCGTTGATGGGGAAAACGCTCACGGAGAGGGATATGTGAATGTAACAGTGAACCCAAGTGAGTGGTGGGGTTGGATCTTTCCTTGACTTCACCTGTCTCTGACAAGCCAAGGCAGCTATATCATGGGGTTTGGTTATTTGGCTAGACCCTGGTTTAGTGTGGTGATAATTCATTGTGCTGTGAACTTGTGGTGTGTGTGTGTATATACACCTATATGTGTATGTGTTCAATAATCTCCTGAGATAGGAAGTTATTGCTAATACACAGCTATTTTTGCTGTATTCTATCAAGCCAACCACTCGATAAAAGGGCTGGAATCCTGATAGAGAAGTGCTCAGCAAACACCTCACCCTGAAAGGCCACTGCTTCCATAAAACCTAGCTGCAGTCTGACAAAAAGCTAATAGCAGCAGGAGCAAAAACTGAAGAGAAGCCAGAGCTTTGAAGCTTCTTTGGAGGTTTCTTTCTTCCCTGCTCAGTAAGGAATATCATTCCCAGCCACAGGCAGGTTAACTCAAAGCTCATTCTTTATTGTTAAACATGGTTTGCAGATGAGCTGGTGGAAATACAGCAGCACTTTTTAGATGGCTTGCGTAAGGAGACGACCACAGGTTTCAATAAAATCCCTTAATTTTGCAGTTTTCAGCAAGACTTTTTGTACAACCTTTGTGGGCAAAGAAGGGCTCTTGCACTCCCTAAATTAGCAAGAGTGTGTGGCTGGTCTTTTGGGTGCTGTGGATGATCATTTCCTTATAAGCAGTGACTTTGCAGCTGGCAGCATGCAACAAAATCCTTCACTTTTCAGAGCCGCAGCCACACTGTGGCAAGAAGCTGTAGGCGCTTGACCCAGTAGGGGAAAACTGATGTAGTGCAGCCTTCCCCAGAGCACTGGTGTGCTGGCAGTTCACCTCCACACTGTTTGAACCCCCTTTCGGTAGCCTTGATTCCCCAAGCTGGCGTAGAACGTGCTGCAAACACAAATTACTGTTGCTGATAGTTTTGCAGTTCCTTGGTCAGGGCTTTCTCTCATGGCCTGCCTGTAGTGTCATGGTAACAGCTGGGTTGTTGTTGCAGAGCCCCGGGTGAATCAGCCTCCTGTTGCCATTGTGTCCCCACCATTCCAGGAAATCTCCCTGCCAACCATTTCCACTCTTATCGACGGCAGCCGTGAGTACATGCAGGTTTAAGTGCAGCATCCAGCAGGGCTGGTTTGTGTTTGGTCCTGGGCTGGCCCTTTGCATGAAGTTTAAGAGAAACAGTGACGCTGTCAAACTCAATTCAGTGAAGAGAATAAGCCTCTCTGGCCAGGAGAGGGGAACACACACAACAGCACCTCTCTGCGTTCCCTTTTGAAGGGCACTGGCCTGAGCCAATCTCCTAAAAAAGGAAAAGCTCTGGAGGTTGCTGCTTAGTATCAAAAAATAATTACTGTCAGTCCAAAATACTGGGCATTTTGTTAAACTTCGAACATATAAGTTACTGACACACCACCTTCAGTGACCCTGGCCTGCACTAGAGCTTTTCAAGAGTTCCTTTAAATAAATTCAGGTTGTCTTATCCCCAGCTAGCACTGATTTGTTACAGTTTGGGTGTCTGAGCATAACAGAGACTCTGGGCTTGGACCAAAAATACCTTTGCCCTCTAAATCCACGGCAGAAGTAGGGAATGACCATCTGGAATCTGTGAAGCAGCATTTTCCAACTCCTTATATGTGTGTTTTCCCCCATTACTGAAACAGAAAGCACTGATGATGATAAAATTATCAGTTACCACTGGGAAGAGCTGAAGGGTCCCCTGCGAGAGGAGAAGGTTTCCAGTGATACTGCCATACTGACACTGACCAACCTGGTACCTGGGAATTACACATTCAGGTAGGTCACACCTGGGAGAGTCCATCAGTTCTCATCTCTTAAGAATGAAATGTATGGATTCCTGAAGTGTTAATCTGGTTTAAAAAAAACAACACAAAACATGGAGAGAACTCCATTTTGTGATGTTCTCTCTCTCCATTCCTACGCTTTCAAGTAGTTTTGTAGCTTTGCACTTCAGGAGAGATAAGCTGTCCAGATGCTTTTTATTCTTCACTTGTAGCCCTGGTTAAGAAGATGGCTGAAGGAAACGAATGGTCTGTCTGTGCTACAAAATGTCTCTGAAAATGTCACATCTAAACTCTTTGGGTAAAAGCTTAGGAAGAAATGCAGTCTTCAAACCCAGTTTTTAAATGCAATGTGTTTGTCCCAGATAAGTGAGTAAGGCCTAATGGTTTGACGCACAACCTGGGCAATAGGTGGTAGCTGATTTTGCTTTTGTATTTGTCCTGTGTTTTTCCTTTGGCCTGTATTTACATGTGATGTCCATCACTGCATCAGCAGATCTGTTTGAAGTAAAACAAACTGGAGTACCTCTATCTGAACGCTGCTTTCTTGTTAAGCAGTTGGTGTATGAACTACTCAGATCCATATTCAGATCCAGGGTTAGCAAAAAGCAGTTGTGTTTTGTGGTACCAGCCTACCTGAGGAGATGTGCTGTGTCCAGGCCACTTGTGGGTTAGTAGTGTATTTTTGTGTTTCACCTTGGAACTGGTTATTAGATTTCAAGTGGGAGGTGGATGTGGCTATTGAATTTCTTGCATCACTTTGAGGCTGATAACTGGACATTTGGGGGGAAGTTTCTGTTCAGAAAAGGCTGTATTCAGCTCTGATCACCATCACTCTTCGGTGCTTTCACTTTTATCCCTCTTCAGTCTAACAGTCGTGGACTCGGATGGTGCCAGCAACTCCACCACTGCCAACCTGACTGTGAAGAAGGCAGTGGATTATCCTCCAGTGGCCAATGCTGGCCCAAACCAGGTGATCACCCTGCCCCAGAACTCCATCACGCTCTACGGCAACCAGAGCACGGACGACCACAGCATTGTCAGCTACGAGTGGCTGCTCAGCCCCAACAGCAAAGGGAAGGTGATGGAGATGCAGGTCAGTACAGGCCTCCAGTGTTCCACCTGGATTGCTCACGAGCTTGGTTTTTTATCTATAATCAAACCTGTTTTAATGGAGTTAGCAAATGTCTCTTAGAATCCTACCAAGCAAACATGTGATGATTAAGTATGTGCTTAAAATTAAATGCGTGTGAAGCTGATACTGGTTTAGTGGCTGAGCTGGTGCACTAGCCTTGCCACTGGCATCGTGTTCCTTTCTTGAGCAATGCAGTTTTAAATTCTGCTGAAGAAAGGGGATTGAGAGAGGTGGGAACTTTTGAGTTGAATCTTGGAGTCCAAATTTTGCTGATACTAGCCAGACTCTCCTCAGTCCCAAACAGTAAATATTGGAACTTGTTTCTGTGTCATCGTTTTTTCTTTTAAAGATTATTACTACTGTCGAATTTATAGAATAAGAAAGTCCATGAATCAGATTCACTATGTGTGGGATTTGCACAGGGTTCCCCAGAGGTTTTGCTGGAGTTGGGAGCTACTGAATCCCAAAAGGTCTGCTTGTATGGCATTACTCTTGTTATGTCCCACAACAATGTCCTTGTAGCATGCATAAATTTAGTTGTAAGAGCTTTGCGTGCTGAAGTGGCACAGACTCCTGCTCCTGTAGCAGGAGTTGGTAATAACCCCCTAGAATGTGCTGGTAATAGTTTAGAATCAGAGTCTTCTGGTCCATCATCATCTGCATGAGGATTGTTTTTAATCCATGAATATCTTTTCCCACAGGGCGTGAGGACACCAGTCTTGCAGCTCTCTGCGATGCAGGAGGGTGATTACACCTACCAGCTCATAGTGACTGATTCTGCTGGGCACCAGTCCACTGCAGAGGTCACTGTGATAGTCCAGCCAGGTAAGCTGCCTTTACCTGCTCCTGCTGCTTCCCTTCCAGGGGTTGGAGGTGAGCAGGAATCTGTCAGCAACCTCTAGATCTTGTAGTGACTTTCAGAAAAGCTGCTCTGATTTAGGACCATTCTGGGCTGGTGTATTGCTGATAAATGAGCAAAAGAAAGCTTGTAGGAATATTGCCTTTCTATGCAGTTCTCTTATTTTACACAACGTAACCTCATTGATGTTTTCCTACAATAAAGGCAGGGCTGTATTTCCGAGCAGCTGTGTCTGCTCACAGTGCTGGATCCTGGGACAGGGGCAGGAAAAGTGGAGCAGTACTTAGAGAATGAGAGCAAAAATCAGAACTCCTGGTTTTCAGTCTCATTTTGTTGCAGATGTGTGAATGAAATGCTGATTGGAGTTCTAAACTGCTTTTAACCTCACTTTATCTGAGTACGAGGTAGTGGGCAAGGGATATACTGGGCATCATGGAGAATATCTTAATGGTGGAGTTTCAAGCTCCACTGTTATGGCATGTGTATGCGAAGTCCTACATTCTTTTCCAGAGAACAACAAGCCCCCAAAGGCAGATGCTGGTCCAGATAAAGAATTGACTCTTCCTGTGGACAGCACCACTCTAGATGGCAGCAAGAGCTCGGATGACCAGAAGATAGTCTTCTTTCTTTGGGAAAAAACACGGTGTGTATCACCTTCCACGTTCTTGTGTATCCAAGTCTTTCCACATCTTTCATTTTAAGCAAGTCACACCCCCACACTTCCCTTGTGTTCAGTCATGGTCACATTGGGCCTGACAAGCTTTACCAGTGACCTGAATAAGACAAGGATTTATGTTTGATTGGAGAGAGGTGGAGTTTTGTTTGAGCATGAGAAATAGCTTTGCCTTCATCTCTAGGCCTGACTCCCACTCTGAGCGTGGTGTGGCTCAGCTGTGTTTCCATTCACAGCAGTGGAGCTTGGTCTTGGTCTCACGGAGAGACTGACCCTTGTAATCAAACAACAGCAGGGCCTCGTAACTTGATGCTTTTGCAGTTTGTTTAAATGAGGCAGAGTTCTCCTCTGACTTTAAATTCCCTGAAATGCTTTAGAGAATTCAGGAAAAAGCCTATGAGCAACTTGCAGTAGCTTCTTCTGTTTGCTAATGCAAAGTCTGTGCAAAGCCCTAGAAATTAAGGACTATTTTTGCTTTGCACCTTTTTTTTACAAAATTGGCTCATTGTGCAGTTCACAAGCCAATTTGCTGAAAGAACCACTATTTGTAAACACCACCTAAATGCTGTTATCAGTGTTCCTCTGGCTTAAAATCAACCAAAACATTAAACTGCCAAAAATTATGCTTTTTGTTCTGGATGCTGCACTTACCCTTTAGATTATCTTGCTGTAACTGGAGAACATAATTTTGCTTTTTGTCATGGACTCTTATTTCCAAGCTCCTGTTCGGAGTGAGGCTGCCTCCAGTGCTCTATGCAAAATTTAAACTGATCAAAACCCCCGAAAAAGGTCAAAAACTGAACAAACCCCTTGTGTCTTGGTTAGGGGTCCAGATGGTGTGAAGCTGGAGAATGCCAACAGCAGCATTGCCACTGTCACAGGCCTCCAGGTTGGGACATACGAGTTCACTCTGACAGTGAAAGATGAGAGGAACCTGCAGAGCCAAAGCTCTGTCAACGTTATCGTCAAAGAAGGTACATCCAGCCACGAGCAGAGCTGCTCAGGTCACAGGTTATCTGTGAGAAGTTCAGCAAAACCTGTGTTCGGAGACACAATGAAAGTAAGGAGTGGAGGGATACAATGAAGCAGCCTTGTGGTTTGCCCGTTTCTGGAAGAACACTATCTTCTGCTTAGTCCTGCAGTGTTTCCCTTCTCTTCCCTGGGGTTACATAGGATTTCTGGAGTACACTGGAGATCTAATGCAGTAATTTTTGATTGGGCAATACAAGATCTTTCTCCAAGTGCTTCCTCTCTGTTTATTTAGAGATAAACAAGCCGCCTGTTGCGAAGATTGCTGGTAACGTTGTCATCACCTTGCCCACAAACACGGCGGAGTTGGACGGATCGAAGTCCTCTGACGATAAGGGGATTGTCAGCTACTTGTGGACCCGGGATGAAGGGAGCCCTGCAGCTGGGGTGAGCTTGCTTTTGTAAAGCATCACAAAAATCAGTGCAAGGTAGTGTTGACAGCTCCTGAGGAAATACAGACCTCGTTGTTGGTCTGTTACTTTGTCATATGCTGAAATATGATGATACATTGTGCTACTTTGATCCTTTGTTTCCTCATACATACTTTCTGCCTTCCAGGAAGTCTTAAATAATTCAGACCATCATCCTGTCCTCCTCCTGTCCAATCTGGTAGAAGGGACCTACACATTTCACCTCAGAGTAACAGATGCCAAAGGAGAGAGTGATGTGGAAAGGACCACGGTGGAGGTCAAACCTGGTGAGTCTGGGTTTTCTGCTGCACCACATTTGCCTATAGCCCTCTGGATACAGTATACTGGGATTAAAATGTGTCATCTAGTCCAGTTTAGAACTGTAAACATCGAAAGTTTTGGGGGATGTAGTTGTGCTTTCCTGTGGTTTTTGAGGGCTGACTTTCACTGCTTCTGTTACCTATGAAAGTCATACTTGCATCCCCCTTCCTGCAGTGCCGTTCTGTAGTTCTATTTTCAAATCAGAAACATCCTGGAGAGATACTAAAAACCTGCCTTGCACCCAGGCTGCTAAATAGAAACTCTAAAGATCTGTACTATCTACATTCTCCCTAGATCCTAGGAAAAATAACCTGGTCGAGATAATTCTGGATGTGAATGTGAGCCAGCTGACGGAGCGGCAGAAGGGAATGTTCATCCGGCAGATAGGGGTGCTGCTGGGGGTCCTTGACTCTGACATCACCGTGCAAAAGATCCAGCCATACACTGAACAAAGGTGGGATTCATTTGGGAGGGTACACGGGGGGGAATTGCCTGAGGGTTTGGAAATTCAAGGCCTCTTTTCTCTTGGAAAGCAGATTGGACCATCAGAACATGGGGAGTTGTTGCTTAACATTGATATTCTTGCTCTGATCAGAGTTGCCAAGCAGGTCTTGAGTATCTTTCCCCTCTGGAGATGGTGCATTGTCCTTGAAAACTGCTGCCGCTAATGTTTTTTCAGCTCAAACCTGTAAAATAAGAACAAATCTGATTTGTTTTTAGAAAATTGTGGAGGCTGTCTGAAGGGATGTTCTGCAGCTGTGATTTGTAACTGGAGAAATAACGGGGCTTGGTGCAAGAGTTTGGTGAAACACTTATGACGCACCAGAGGTGGTGTGTAACAGTCCTCCTCACCTTCGTGCCAGATTGTAGTTCATAGAATCACTGACTGGTTTGGGTTGGAAGGGACCTTAAGGATCACCCAGTTCCAACCACACAGCCACAGGCAGGACACCTTCCATTAGTTCTGCTTCAGCTTAATGTACAAAAAATGTTGAAAGCCAATGTGATTCCTGTTTGAAGAGATAGAAAAGCTTAATTTTGATTGCTAGCTGGCTTACAGAAAACTGCATTTCTCCTAACAGCGTAGAAATTGGCTGCTGAGCAGGGCTGTAGGTCAGGGTGGCATTGCCTGCCTGGAGAGTGGCAACAAGCCACGAGTGGCAATCTGTTGGAATAAGTGCAATATTGCACTTAGTTTTTATTAAAAGGGGAGTAGGTTCGAAGTACCTAAAGCACTGAAAAAGATTTAAGGGACATGCTTAAAGTCCTGCAGCAAGTCAGCAATATATCTGCTGTTACTTTACACTTCCCTGAGTGCTGTGATGTATTGATTCCTTCATGTCCACATGGCCTGCTGTAGTAGGAAAACCAGAATTCATTGTCCATGCAAACCTGGAGAGCTGAGGAGCCAGCACTTTCTGTTGTAATATTAGCTCTCTGTCTCTGCCATGAGCAAGCCAGTCGCCCCTGAGTAAGACGAGTAAGGGATTCTTGTCATTAATGCTTCATCTGTTTATATGTTCGAGCAGACAAAAGAGTGGGAAGTGTTATAAAGGAGCAGAGATTGTTTCCTGACAGATGGCTTTAAGATCCCATTTATGCCTCCACTATCAAAGTAACTTGTGCTGTTTAAAAAAGAGCTTTTTCCTCTGACTGCTGGTTTGTTCTTTTTCACATACTATAGAGGTTTCACTGATATCCCATTGACTCATAAACTCACTAGTGATGATAAATCCCAAGCGTTCAGGCATCCTCTTGTGAGTCTAAAGGATCCACAGGGCTCTGCAAGGTGAGCAAGCCATGAGGAACAAGTTCTTCTGTCATAAAGTTAATGCAGTAAAAGCTGCAGAATACAGAATCCTTCACACCTGGGTTATTTTCTGGCTATAGCACTTGGTGCATTCCAACTAAACTCTGCAAAAGACTATAAACTTCCACTGTCTGATGCTGGAGCTCTGTGCTGAGCAGGTAAATGGACCCCCAAGTTCTAGGTATGGTAAAGTCTGAGGATCCCACAGGGAGGAAGGCGGGAGAATATGAAAACAGCAGGATCTTGAAGTTTGGGGATTTGATGCTTAGCATGATCATGCAAAGATCTGCTTGATGGGCAAACTCAAGAACAGTGCAGCCCTAGCTTGGAAAACATGAATGGATCAGATACCCTGAAGGGTTTTCTGCTGTAGGGCCAGATCTGCCCTACAGCAGAAATATTTTTGCTTCCAAACAGAGCCAGAAGTCTGGTCTTTGAATAAATTTGAGATTCTGAGTAAGTCTCTCTAATGACAGACTGGGGAGTGTGGCCCTCTACCTGATGTTAGGAAAAGCAGCAGATAACGGTTCTTGTCTTTCTTCCAGCACAAAGATGGTGTTCTTTGTCCAGAACCAGCCTCCCCATCAGATATTCAAAGGACGAGAGGTGGCCTGGACGCTGAAGAACGAACTGCGGAAACAACAGTCGGACTTCCTCATCTTTCGGGCACTGGAGATTAACACAGTCAGTAAGTGAGAGTCTCTTGGGACAGACTTAACATCTTTTCCCTTCTTTTCAGCTGCCTGACAGAACAAGGGTGCTCAAAACACCTACGTGCCCACACACTTACACTCACTGCAGGAGCTTTCATGTTAATAGATGGGAAACAGAAAATTAAGTCTATTAGACTATTCACTAATCACTTATTTACCAATTAATTCTGTCTATTCACTATTCAACCTCTTATAAATAATTACTTGCAGTGTTGCTGTGAAGATAAGAGTTCACAAAACCAAAAGCAGATTGATACTTATGAAACTAAAACACAATGTTAATGTACTACAACCACTGAAATGAGTGTCATCCTGAAAACAATAAACTGCACATCCTGGTAGCTGTGAACCCACTTGTTTCCTGTGCAACACAAACATCAGTCTGCAGGAAATGTTCCCCTTCTATCATTGTTTTACAACTTTACATTAGCACTGTTTTTCTTTTATGAGATCCATCCTGAGGATCATTTGCTGATCAGTTAGAGATTTGAAACTAGAATTGTATAAAGTAATTATTTTCATTACTTCCTGATCTTACCATTTTGTAGCCTTCGGAAGCCGTATTTCAGTTCTGTTTGGTCCCTCCAAAGGATCTGTTTGTTTCTTGTCTGTCTCACAGGCAGGATTTGAATTGGAAAATCAAAACTTTGTTTAAAAATATTTACTTGAGAAGTATGCAAATTCTATAACTTGTATATCAAAATGAGGATTTATTAGGCAAAATGTATGTTGCTGGTGAAGTGGGATGTTTCAGTTTGGCATGAGGCCCAGGTGCTTACGTTTGCACTTCTCACCTCTTGTGATTACGGCTATGAATGAGCTATGAATGAGCTACAGAGGGGCCACATTCAGGTCAGAGCCTGCAGGAGGGGTTGGCTGTATAACTGTTTTGTCCCATTTTTGCCTCACCTGTGAGTCATTTAGTTCACCTTGCTGGTTTTGGCCCCCAGCCTGTCAGCTGAACTGCTCTGAGCACGGGCGCTGTGACTCCTTCACCAAGCGCTGCGTGTGTGACCCATTCTGGATGGAGAACTTCCTCAGGGTGCAGATGGGGGACGGCGAAAGCAACTGCGGTATGTGAGCCCCCCCGGGGCGGGCACTTTTGCAGAGAAACCCGTGTTTGAAACCCAGGGTGGGCACAGTGCCAGGCACCTGCTGTCTCCCACTTGCTCTGATGAGACGCTGACACAAGGACAGAGTCCCTTGTCTCACCTTCTGGGCAGGTGATGTTTGATAGGGGAGCGACTCCCCTTCAGACCCTCCCTGTGAGTGAACACTCACTAAGAGTTCAGTCCATTGTGGGTGCATAAATCACAGCTCTTTCTGTCATGTCTGTACAGAGGCTTTCCTGCCACAGGAAGGCAAATTTTATAAACCAACACACAGTGAAAACTGCCCAGCGAGTCCACACACCGAATCTCGAGCTTCCCAAGGGGATCTGGTGGTGCTGCCAGTGGGGAATGCCAGCCCTGATTCTGCAAAGGACCCAGCCTTGCCTTTTCTTTCCCAAGAATAGGCCCCTAAAACGTGCACTGTCAACTGTATGAGGTGCCAAAGCATGTTTATGTCTGGGGTTTTGCTTGCAGAGTGGAGTGTGCTCTATGTGATCATTGCATCTTTCGTCATCGTGGTTGCCCTCGGATTCTTGTCATGGATGGTCATCTGCTGCTGCAAGAGGTGGGACTGAGACCACAATCCCCACTGTATCCAGGCTTCACAGCCAAGTATCTGTAGTAGGAGGTTAAAGATTCAAACCCATCGTCCCAGCAGGTCATCTGCTGAGCCCTGGGATGTTGGGTTTTTTCACTTAAGTGTTTCAAGTGAAATGTTGAAGTCACAGAACTCTGGGTTATGTTAAGAAACAAAATTTGGATTAACCTATTGTAGTGGGTTGGAGCTGAGTTGATTGACGTGTTTTGGCCAGTTGCGCTTTTCTGAATGTGCATAGTTAAGCCTTGTGGAAGTGCGGGAAGGGCCTGTTGTCCCAGCTCTCCCGCGGGGGAAAGGGTGGGGGGAAATGGGCCCCAGGCTCTGTCTCTTGGAGCGGGCCCGGGCCTCTCCTCCCCTGGCGGGAGAACCGTCCCAGAGCCGCGGGCAGTTGAGAAACAACCATGAGCTGCTGGTGGCCGAGACCACCCGGCGCGGCTTCTGGACACTGGGGGGCTTCCCTTCCACCCACCACCCCCCTCGGCCCCGCGCAGACCTGGCGGGAGCAGGCAGAGCCCTCTGCAGCCGACACAGTTTATACTGGACTGAAGAAGACATCACGCAGTCCGCAGCATAAAGGGAAAGAGGCTTTTCTCCAACATAAGCCCGAGAAGCAGCAGCTTTGCAACATGACGACGTCAGGGTCAGAGAGAAAGGGAAAGTAAGTTGTGTGAGACGGAGCTCAAGATGGCGACGGGAGAAAGGAGGGCGGTGCCACATCTTCCGCGCCCAGCTTAAAAATATCTTTTGCAGGCCGTGGTAAAGCTGTAATATCACAAACTGTTTTTCTCTTTAATCCATTTTAAAACACGGGGGGATAAGAATTCCATGTGCAGCCTGCAGGAAAAGAAAAGGTGGCCGTGCCAGGTCACCCAGGAGCTGTGAGAGACTGTAAGAGGCTTTCAGAGATTGTGTGAAGGAGAGCCGCTGCTTTCAGGCTGGAATGGTTTATCCTTAAACGAGAGACGCCCCATGTGTAGCCCATGAATGGCAGTGTGAAGGAGACACTTCAGAATTTTCATGGGAGAGGTGTTTTGCACGGCAGATGATTTCCAGGCGGGTCTGTCTGCTAGTGCCAGTTCGGAAACCACGTTTAAGCAGAAGAAAAAACTCCTTTTTCCTCAAATATTAGAGAGACACTTAAAACCTGCATTGCTGACCAAAATCTCATGTTGTGTCATCCTTTGCGCAAGTTTGGTAAATGGAGGGGGGTGTTGGAAGAGAGGGAAGTGTGCTTTATTGCCTTAATTTCTATCATTTCTTTTTGTCTTTAGTTCTGTTAGTAATAAAACTTTCTTTATACTGTATTTGCCCAAGCATGTGCCTGTTTGGCCTCGCAGATTTTTTTTGTTTTCCTCAATATCATTGATTTCTCCTTATGCAAAATAACAGATTTCGTGGGGCTTGGCATGTAGCCAGCTCAAACCACTACAGCTATAAATGTGCAGCTTAGCAACATTTTAATGTTTCACTTTGTAATATGAACATAATCCTAAATAGCAAGTGCTTTAGCTTTGAAGATCTGAGTTGTTTTTCTTCTGGCTCTTTTGGAAATGGACTGTCTCTTAATTCCTTTTCCTCCCCTTCAGACGGAAAGGAAAATCCAAAAGAAAAAGCAAATACAAGATTTTGGATGCAACGGATCAAGAAAGCCTGGAGTTAAAACCAAATCCCAAAGCAGGTAAAACATGAGAGGGAAGAGCTCAGCACTTCCAGAGTGCTGACTGAGGACTCTTCCTCTGTGGACTTAAAATCACAGTGAAACAAATGTGATGTAAGGGCTGACGGGGGGGTCTCAGAAGATCTAAGAGCTTGTCTCAGATCTGTATATGGGGTATTTAGTGAAGTCATCTAACTCTTAGGTTTGGAAATTGGGGCTGAAACTGGGCTGGTCCTGATGTCTCCACTTGGTATCACGGAAGTAGGAAGTGGATGCATCAAGCTGTGCAGAACAGCCTGACCCAGGAAGCCCAAAATTGGGTCTTGGCTCTAACTTCTGCTCTAAAGTTTTCCCCTGGGTTCTGGTAGTTCCTTTCTTGCCAATATACAATTCTTTGGTCATTCTCTACAGCAAAGCAGGAATTCAGTGGTGCTAAACATTCCACTAAACCAATGGACACCTGAAAACAACCTGAAAATACTCATGTACTGGAGAGATTGAAGTTTATTTCTGCTCTGCTACTCATCCACCACAAACAACTGGTTCATCAGCTTGTTTATTCTTGCTCTTGTGAGCATCAGGCTGTGAAAATTTCACATTTAGCTCATCCTCTAGTTTTCCAGTAAGCAGGTGCATTTAGGAGGGAGATCCATGAATTCCTCAGTGCTCCATGTGGCTACAGGTCCATTGGCCCGTTCCACAAAGGCAGGATTTGTGTTTGGTGCTCTTAGCCAGCATTTTCCTGCTTGTACTGCTGTCCTGAGAGTGCTTGTCAGGTGCTTTGTGAAGATCAGGGAGTTATTTCAGGCCGGAATGTTTTTATCTGATACCTGAACCAAGCTGTGGTCACCTGCTGACTGACCAGGAAAAGCGGGAAATGTTAGAAAGGATGTGCCAAATACAACCCTGCTGAATGCCAGGGAGCTCTGCAGCTGCTGAAGTGTGTGTTTCATATCAGAGTGAGTTCTGGTTTTGTTTAGAGAAGGGGATGTGTTAACTGTGTGTGGAGAAGAGTCCCTGATCCTTGTTTGCTAGCAGAAAATAACCACTCATCCTGGTATTGTCTCATTTAATGGTGTTCCAGCAAAGTGAGCAGTGCCCAAGAGCAGCATGGAGGGCATTGCAGTGACAGACTGATCAGCTGTTCCTCCGAAGAGCAGGCTGTCCCAACTGCTCAAACATGGATACCCTTGAAGGAAACCCGAGTGTGTTTCCCTCCCTCAGCGCCCAACTCTGCTTTAATCTGACCATCTGTCACCTCGGAGCCCACTGTGTAATGGATGTACTAAATGTGCCTCACCATTTGCTCCCTGGTAACTAAACTCATCTTACTGCTTCTGAGGCTGGCTGCTGACTAAAGTCTTTTTCCCTGCTAGATATGTCCAGGGAGCTTTCTGCTAACAGAGGAAATGTTGCATTTCTCCATTAAGGAAAAGCTAAATTTAAATATTTCCTCTGCTGACAATATCAGTAAATGTCTCTCTCCTGTCCTTGTGCATTAATCTAAATTCATCCTGCTAATTTATCTCCCTCCCCTTGCAGGTAGGAGCAGGAGAGAAGAGAGTAGAGAGGAGGTAGTGAGATGGAAGATAGAGATCTTCCCTCACACACCTGCATATTCTCTTGCTCCAGTCGTGAGCCCTCGGAGCGTTTTCTAGGCAATGCCCCGAGCAAGGTCAGGGAGACACAGCTCCCACATGTACTCACAACCCCTTCTGGTTATATCATTGCCTTCCTGCCTGCTTGTTGTGCTTTGTGCTGTCTTGGAGTGTTGTTGTGACCTCTGACATGCCAGAGTGTCTGAGACAGGATCACTTTAGCTTCAGCATCGGAGGGAATAAGAAACACACAGAGGAAAGTCAGATTCTGCTGCCTCTTACACGTGATCGGAAAAGGAGACTTAGAGGGGATGGAGTAAGGTGAGGTGGTTCACTCATGTTAAAAGCATTTCTAACTTGAGAATGTTTCTCCTTCAAGGTGGCAGACAGAAAGCCCAGGTCCTCAACACCAGCCTGATGCACTCAGAGTCCGAGCTGGACAGCGATGAAGCCATCTTCACGTGGCCTGACCGGGAAAAAGGGAAACTGCTCCGCAGCCAGAACGGCTCCTTGCGCAACGGACAAGTGACACTCAAACCCAAGAACCAGAGGGAGGAAATCCTATAGCTCCTCTTGGGTAGCCTTGGCTGGAGCTCAGCGGGGAAGGCCACTCCCGCCCCTGTCCTACCAGGGCCTTTGGAGGCCACTTTGACTAGGACAACGCTGCTAACTTGTTTCACAGAAAATAACTTTGGTTTTGTGGGTTTCTTTTCATTTTGGTTAAAACTGGTTGTACTTGAATTTGAACTTCAAGGGAAATCAAAGGGAGGAGAAGGCAACTGTGAACCCCAGGAGAAGAGTCAGAAAAGGACAGAGCTGGCATCTGGAGAGGGCAGGACAGAACCACTTGGAGCAACTGTGAGTGTGCAGGACCCTCCTAAGCCACCTCAGACTGCAGTAGAGGGAGCACCTGTGGACAGCCAGCTCACTTGCCTTGGAGCTCCTCGGAGAAGGAAGGTCAAGTCCTTGAGCTGTGCTCTGAGCTCCCTTCAGGCTCCTGTAGCCTACCACAGGCTACTTGTGCTGTCCAACAACTTCCTTCTCCCTTACTCCCACCTTCCCTAATGGTTTAAGCACTATTTTAATGTAGACTTGTCCTTTCACATGCACTTGGCTGCTGTTGGAGTGTAGAGGAGGGGGAATGTAAACACTCTGGTCGCACTCCGGCAGTTTGCAGGTAGGAGAGGGTTTGTGGCTGTTCTAAATCGCTGTCAGGCCTCTCTCATGCGGAGTGTTGGGGACTTGGTGCCTGTTCATGTGTGAAAAGCTGACCTGTGGTTACTGCCCAGGCTGGGAGACCCCCTCCTGCAGCAAAGTCCTGCTGGGTACCAGAGCGGGGGGGGACACACACCCACCTTTGGTACCTGTGTCCAACGTCTGGATTCATGCCAAAGCTGTGACATGTTCTGTGGCCCCAGCACCTTCTGTTGGTCACCAGGCCGTCCGTGAAGCTGGACGTTAACCATATCTCAGTTATGGAACACTATGTACTGTGGTTTTTTGGTTTGGGTTTTTTTCCCCTTAAAATTTGCACATCCCAGGCAATGGGGATTAGTCTCTGCAGTCCCCAGCTGGCTGCTCCCTCGGGCTGGCAGCTCACTGGCCTTGTGCTGTTGTGGCCGCAGAGCCCTGTGTGCTCCTATTGCAGTGTGAAGAGCACACATGGTGTCCTTTGGTGGTGGAAAAGGGAACTCTGGGTACCTGAGGGCAGTGGGCAGTACCAGCAGCACGTGGCACAATGTGTCACTGTGTCCCTGCTGCCTGAGCCCAAGGGCAGGCAGAGGGGTCCTTTCGCATTCCCACTCCCTTATCTCACTGTGCTGCTGTCATGAGTTGCACCCTGTCCTCCGGCAGAAGTCAGCCTCGTGCTGGCATGAAGGATGCTACTGCTCCTCTGGGGATGGGTGGGCAGTCCATTGCCTTTCTTTGTGTTTAATTTAAAAACTGGAAACTTGTTTCACTGGCTTTTTTTTTCTTCTTTTTGAGCTATGAAAGCCAAAAGGCTTTAAGTTCCTCAGTTGTATTTATATTGCTGCACTACTGATTTGTGTTGAGCTAGATGAAGATTAAACACTATTGAAAGTGAGGGGACATTCCCTCACTGAATGTAGTCCTGGCTGCTGCTGAGTTTATTTTTTGGGCAATCAGCTGTTCCTTGGGCCCAGCACTGGAGCCTGCAGCTCTCCCAGTGCTGAGGCCACGGCACTTGCTGGCGTCACAGCACGAGCCACCCTCTGCCTCAGCTGTCTGGCACACAGCTGGTGCTCGGCTCAGGCTTCCCGTTCCTGGAGGCTCCTGCACCCGCTCTCCCCATGGCTTCTTCCCTCCAAACCCGCCCAGGACCACACACGGGGAGGGCTGACCCTGGGATGCTCCTCAGAGGGCCCAGTGCTGGCTGTCCCATGACCACACACTTAACTCTTGGGTGACACCACTCTCTGTGTGTCCCTTCATCTGGATGTAAGTGAACAAACTCTGGGAATAGGAGGGTTTGGAGCTGCAGGGATTGACCAGGTATGGTCCTGAGGCTGCACCTGGGAGCACTTTGTGCTGGGAGAGGAGAGCTGTTGGGCTCTCCCCGGTTCTAGTCCTTGAGGCTTGTGCTTTTTGAGCCCCTCGCTCCTGCGCATCCCAGGGAGGGCCCCCAGCAGCAGATGGGGGCTCAGCCATTGGGCATTGGTTGCTGCAGGGGTCAGTGCCCCTCTCAGCGGACACAGGGTGGGCTTTCCAGTGATGCTGGCTGCTTGTTACAGGAGAGGGAATTAAAATCCGTGCAGCTGTTACCTCCAACACTTTTGTGATGGTTTCCTTCATCCCTGTGTTTCACGGTGGGGTCACAGCCCTTCGGGTGGGGGTGCTGTATTGAGGGGCTGCACCCCAACCCAAGGCTGGGCTTTGGGGAGGGCTGTGGCCTTCCCTCTGTGCCCAGCAGCTCGTAGTCCCTTGCTGTCACTGAGTGCAGGTTTGTGACAGCACAGCACAAGCTCCTGTTAGATTCCTAGCTCCCATTAGCATTCCCTGGCTGTGCAGCCTGTTCCCCCTCCGTGTGTTAGCCGTCAGTGCCACCAAGCCTTCAGGAATGAGGACAGACAGCTCTGCACCCCAGCTTTGGGGGGCACAAGGACGTGTGGGGCTGATGGAGGTGAGGAGACCCCCCAGGCTGAAGGTGGGAACTTCTGACCCAAGGTAGGAGCAGGGTGGACTGTCTGCTGTAGTGCCCCAGGAGCACAGCCCTCCCCAGGGGTGTGCACAGAGCCTCCCTGGGATTTTGGAACCCCTTTCTCCACTCTCCTCCTCGCTCAGCGTCACAAATTTCACTGCTGGTTTGTTACTCGAGCGTCGTGAGCGTGACCTTGCTCAGGAAGGTTTCTGCATTGCTATGCTTTATGATTTCACAATTAGAGACACTGGCTACAAGTTGCCCACGTGTGGAAGTTAAAGGCTGAGACATCTGTCAGATGAACCAGGACCTTCACTCAGTTTTGTTTTCTTTAACATACTCAAGTGCTGGTGAAGATGTTTGAGGCAAATTCTAGTTTTGAAATAGTTTGCTCTTCAATCTTTTCCTGATCTTGCTGCATAGCTGGGGCTGCCCAACCTGTCTGCACTTTGGTTAATGATGTTTGGTGATTCTAGTGTTACTTGGGTCAAGACTAAAAGTCATTTTTTTAAAAACAAAGTGTTTCTTCCAAATAAACAGGGAAGATGTTTTGCTACTGCCCAATTGCTTCTTTCTCCAGTTTCAGCTGTGGGACAGTTCTCACCAAAGACTTGATTTCACAGGAAAGCAAAACAGCAGCAGTGTCAGGGCTGGAGCTGCCCCACACCTGGGATAGCAGCACCTCCTCGTGCAGCAGCGGAACATGCATTCATTAGTGGAGTCCTTGAAGGAGATGACTGTGACCACCCAGCTCTTGCTGGGGTTGGATGTATAGAGAACACACTTTAGCACCAAGGCAGCCAGGAGGGACCCGATAGCATGTTGGGCACAGATTTTTCAGAGAGGGAAGGAGATTCACCTTCAGAGCTGCCCTTCTGTCCATAAACAGCTCATGTGGTCCATGGGGTGGGCTGGAGCCCTCTGAGTTCGCTTCCCTCAGTGTCACCTGAGGACAGAGGAAGCCAAATCTGCTGAGCTCCCCAGCTGCCGCCTCAGCTTGGTGAGTGGAGAGAACTTGCACCAGCGCCGGGGCAGCACCAGAAGAGAAGATGGGGTTTCTCACTCCCCTGAGGGCAAAGAGCTGCTCCTGCCTCCAGCAGCTTTTGCTCTGTCACACCCCCGGGGGGGATCAGGGCGTGGGCTGGAGCCTCAGAGTGGCTCCGGGCTCGAAGTCTGTGAAATAGGTTTTATTGCTGGAATTTCACAGCTCGAGAAACTGAGGCAGCTGTGACGGTGGCCAAGGCAAGCAGCTCGAGGACTCTGCCCACCACGGCTGTCCCGGTGTTTTGGTGGTTCAGCAGCCCGGGGAAGCCCCGCGCTCCCTGGGAGAAGCGGGTGCAGGGATTTGGCCGCAGGCACGGCGGCCGAGGCCAATACCGGGCGCCTGTCAGACCGTGACGGAGCCGGGGTGTTCGGGGTTGGAGTCGCAGCTACACCACTTGTGCCTCCCTGAGCAGCACTAGGGGCTAGGAGGAGTTAAAAAAACCCAAAAAGCTCTTTCTGAAGCCAGGGGAGCACGGTTTTTCCTCTCTTTGTACTCATCGTGCCGCATGTGCTGTCCTTGCTCCGACCGTGTGGATTTGGCGCTGCTCCCCAGCGCCTTCCTGTCATTAGGATTCCCTGGATTGCTGCTGCCTTCCTTCTTCCAGCCGGGCTCTTCCTGTCCTCGGCACTGACAGGAGCTCCCGCACCTCTCCCGGGTCCCCCGTAGCCACGGGGGGACACAGTTACAGTAATGATGTGCTCCTTTGATCATCCCTGCGCCGAGGGTGTGGGTACGCTGCAGGCGTGCTCCTTGGGAGCTGGGGACACATTGTGGCACCTCTGGCACCCTGCAGTGCCCCCGCCTGCGGGACCTGCCCCTGGGGCTGTTCCGGAGCCTGGCAGGAGCGTTGGTCGCTGCCCTGAGAGAGGCCGGGATTTGCAGGGGGCTCAGCTGGAGGGCTGACCCTGTGCTGGCCGTGTCCCTGTGGGAACTGGTCACGCCACCACAGCCCACCTGCTCCCCGCCACCAGCACCCCACACGACCCTCCTGACCGGGCACAGACCCAGCGTCACGCCCCGGGTCGCTGCTGGCCCGGTGGGCGTTGTTACAGGCATTTTGGGGTGAGCGTGGCTGGCTCGGGACAGAAGTTTGCGGAGCATCCCTGCTCCTGCCTCCGCTCTCCCGCCGCTCCTCCTGCTGAGGCAGAGCCCCGAGGGGCGTCGGGGGCGATGCGGGTGCTGTGGTGGAGGCCCGCGGGCATCGTCACCGTCCGTCCACCCCTCCGTCCGCCCGTCGGTCCACGCGGGGCCCCATGCGCCGAGTGAGTCCGTCTTTCCATTGTTCAAACAATCTCTTTTCCACACGCGGTGCCAAAGGCTCCCCGCTCGCTCCCGCACGCGCCAGTATATTTAGCTGCCTCTAAGCCTCTACCTTTCCTTATATAGGAGAGGCCAAACGAATTTCTCACTCTCATTATTAATAGCCTGAGAGGAGCTCTTAGGAGGCTGCCAAAAATAGCAGGCAAACAGAGCGCACCCGGGGTGGGGAGGGTGTCGTGGCAGGCAGGGAGCCGTCGGGGCCGCCGCGGGAGGGATGCCACGCTGCTGGTCCTGGCTTTTCCCTTTGGGAACCACACTAAGGTGTCTCCCAGCATCCTGCCCCGGGCAGGGGGTCCCCCACGCCCTGCCAGCTCTCCGCAGGTAGGACCGGCGGGGCTCCGGGTGGGCAGAGCAGCCCTGTACCCCCGGACTTGACGGCTGGGGATGCTGGAACAACCGCCCCGTGGGTGTTGGGGACACCTCAAGCGGGTGGCCTGGGGCAACCCAGGGATCTCCATCCCCACGGGATACCCCTGGCCATGGGGATCTCGTGTGGCTGAAGTGGTGACAGGTTTTACCCTTCTGTACACTCCACGAGCTCCGCTTTGCCCTCGAGCTGCCCTAGGCTGCTGCTGGGCCCGGCGGTGTGTGCCGGCTCCCCCCACGACATGTCTCTGGGACCCCCGCCGGGCACCTGGGGGGCGTGGGGCAGGTGGCAGAGCTGGCCGGCTGTCTGTGTGCTGGTGGCAGCCCTGGCTGCCTCGGTCCGGGAGGGAGAGGGTTTCTCAGCAGAGATCACCCACGCACCGTCCCCAGAATTGGGCACATGTGCCGGGACACCGAGCCTGGGATGGGGCGAGCGAGGAGGGAGCTTCGGGGTGCCCAGCGGACGAGGGGGTCTTCAACTGCACCCGGAGATGTTGCATCCCAGGGTCTGCCTTAAATCCCTCCCTCCTCCCTCCCTCCCTGGCGAGGAACTTCTCCCGCTGAACCGGAGGATGCTGCAAGCTCCTGCGGACGAGCCGGAGGAGTCCTATGGCAAAGTCAAGGCGAGCGGGGAAGCAGCGTGCTCGTGCCGGGTGTCACCGCAGCTCGCTGTCGCCAGCCCAGCCTGCTGCGGCCGGTGTCACCTCCAGGACCGTGAGTGGCCTTGCGGGCGGGAGGTGCGGGATCTGCGGGGGGCAAGCGGGGCTTTCCCCGCCGCCCACGTTTAACCTTCAGCGAGCCCGGCCGGTGCTGAGCCCGCCGGGGCCGGGGATGCTGCTGCTGCTGGGCTCCGGAAGCGGCTCGGCGTGGGCAGGGGGGAACACCCTGGGGTGGGGGTCACCGCAGCCTCCCCTGCTTGGAGCCAGCCCGGGTGGAGGCGGAGGAGTGGGGTGCAGCAGCAACTCTCTGTGTGGCTGCGGGGGCAATGAGCCCCCCCCCGGCAGGTCCCGGCGGCAGAGGGGTCCTGGATGGTGAGTGCTCGGCTCTGCGGGCAGCACCCGGCCCTTCTGCCTGCGGGTGTCCCCCCGCACCGGCGCCGGTCACCCCCTCTCCAGGGAGCCGAAGTGCCCTCGGCCACGCAAAGCGGGGACACCCCACGCCTGTGGGATGGGGTGGGAAGGGAAACCCAACTCCTAGGCACCTCGGCATCGCATTTGGGGCTCGCACGGGGCGAAGTGCTGACCACCATGGCTGGGTGCACCACGCACCCACAGCCCCGACACGGGCAATGCCGCGGGCAAAGGGGCGGCAGGACGGGAGCCGGGGTGCTCTCCCAGGCATCCTGTGCCAGCGCTCCCCTTGCACCCACCTCCCTCCTCCTTGCTGAGCCTCTCGGTATTTTATAAGCCACTCAGCAGCTGCTGCAGTGGGTTTGCCGGGGATGGATGAGCCGGGGGAAGCCGGCTGGGGGGGCAGCGCTGGATGGGAAAACTTGGAAAGGTCCCTGCGGGGCAGCGGCTGCAGAGCTCGGCCGGGGACGCGGCGCTGGTGGAGCCGGGAAAAAAAAGGCTCTTCCTTTTATAGCCAGGCTGGGGTTGTTGGGTGCCTGCGGGCGCGTGGGTGCTACCACGGCCAGCCCCGGCAGCCCCCCGGCTCCTCCACCTCGCCCTGTCTGCCCCTGGTGCCCACAAACGACCCTGCTCGGGCAAGAAGCTGCTCTCGGGGCAAGTGGAGAACATGGGGAGCTGCCCTGGCCGGGGACTCTCTGCCGGTCTGCGGGCACGGAGAATTCGTGGAAGGGGGGCTTCCCCAGGCCACAGCTCCCTGGTGGGTTTCGGCTCGGGGTCTGCAGTTGCCAAAGGCAGCGCTGGGGCTGGGGAGGGCTCAGGGATGCCTGCAGTGGTGGGGGCACGCCCAGGGCTGCAGAGGGCTTGGTGGTGATGACTGAGAATGTCTGGGCGCAGAGAGGGCAGTGGGGAAGAGCCGGTGTGTGGAACAGGGCAAGGGCAAGGAGGGGTGGTGGGAAGAGGCAGGAGTGGCCTGGGCTGGAGTTGGGGGACACGAGGTGTCCCTGATGCAGTGAGCATCCCGTGGAGCTGGATGCAGCCCTCCAAGGTCACTGGGAGAGCCTGGCCGAGGGCTGTGGGAGCTGTGCCATGGGGTGCGGCTGTATGGGCCCCTTGGTCTGGGGTATCTCTAATACCCAGTCCTGGGAGGTTGCCCAAGGTCAGCCGAGGTGACTGGAGATGAACTCGGCTGCGATGTGAGAGCCCGGACGCTGTGTCCTGGCTTTACAGTTTCAAGGTGGGTGCAGCGATGAGCTTTTGGCTCCCACGAAACTCTGGCAGCCCTGCCAGTCTCTGGGACCCCGGCAGTGCTAGAGCAAATCCTCACAGCAGCATCACCCTGCACTGCAGGGCCGGCAGAGCCCCAGGGCTCGAGTGGGTGCATCTCTGCAGCGTCTGGCCTCAGGACACGCACTCAGTTGGATCTGGGGAGGGACAGGGGTGCTGCTCCAGCCAGACACGCTCTGCCCCACCACTGCTGCTGGGCTGGGCACTTGTCTTGTGTCCTGGGAGCCGTGTCTGGGATCTTCAGGGCCAGATCATGGGGACCAGCCATGCGGGAGCTCCTGGGGTGCTGGCAGAGCATCCTGGGGGGACCATGGCTGAGTCATGCTGTGCCCCACGGAAAGGGTTGGTGTCTCAGGGGCCAGTCGAGCAGCGGCTGTGCTGCCTGTGGGTGCTGTGAGCAGGGCCGGTGACGTGAGGCTGTACTTGGCACCCGGTGGCTCCTTGCAGGGAGCCGCGGCGCGTGTGGCCACGGCTCCCGGCGCTGAGTCACGGCCACACCACGTCCGGCCAGCCCCGCGTCCCTCCTGCCCACGGCCGGGCCCTGCGCGCACCTCTCACTGCCCTGTCCAGGGAGGGAGCAGCCCTGGGAACCCAGGGACACTCCCTGTGCCTGCCATTGTCCCGCTCCAGCTGCAGATTGAGGGGCAGGAAGGTCCCCGGGGTCAAGGCGCGTTTGGGTGGTGGTGACACTCATCCCCTCTGTCACCCTGTCCTGCCCAAGCTGTGCTGGGCTCTCGGAGCCCCCCCACAGCTCCACCAGGGTCTGAAGCCCCTGAGCTCTCAGCTGAACCACCCCTCTCATGGGCAAAGGCATCTCCGGCCTTCCCTGTCCAGGGCTGCTGCGTGGGGAGATGGGTGGGAAGGGCCCAGAGCCCCATGTCCTTCTCCTGGCCCTGCAAACGAGGTGGGCAGGGCCATGGGGGTGTGGCAGGTGAGTGCCCCCCCTGAGCTGGCCCAGGGGGGCCTTAATTAGCTTAGCCTGCTAATTAACACTAATCTGGAACCACTGTTCAGGCACACAGACAGAGGGATTTGGGGTGTGGAGTTTCCTGGCGATGGCAGGGGAGCGAGCTGGTGCATCCTGACCCAGAGCAGCAGCAGCAGCAGC
>VZRR01013707.1:0-64880 GCA_013398015.1 Oreocharis arfaki
AAAAAAAAAAACCATTTGGAGGGACTTTGCAAGTCTTGGTAAATGTGTTCTAATCTTTCCAGCATATATTATGTCCTTCAGAAAAGTTATGATTTGTCTCTATTTTTTCTGATAGTAGTAGTACCCTTATCCTGACCAGACTCTGCTGTGGTGGGTCATTTTGGCTTCACTCTGTACCTGCTGCTCTCATTGAGATGCCTGCACTTGCTTTTCAGTGTCACAGAATTTCGCTGCACACCTGCATGTAGCACTGAAGAACCTCAAACCACCACTGAAAGATTGCTCTTTCAGACAATCTCTGTACAAATAACCAGTGAGAAACCTGAGAAGCCATAGGAACTTGCTTCATAATGTTTCCTGATATCAAAAGTCAAAAACCCTTGAAACAGTCTTAAAATGGTGAGATAAAAAAGCAGGTTTTTGTTGGAAGCTTTCAGGTGCGTCCATAGTTATGGGCTTTGGGCACACACGGTATCAGATTTCTACAATTTTTGTATGTTTAACAAATTATCATATCTAGCAATCATTGTCCAATTAGAAGAGCAGTTGACTATGTAATTTTTCCCCGGGTACTGCCCCGCTGGAGTTGTTCCAGGGCTTCTTTGCCTCACTCCTTGTTATGTCTTTTCAGATTCTGATTAGAAAACAAAATGTTGTTCTTGTAGGTCTTCTACCTCAAAATGAGACTAAAAGATATTTCAGGAATGTATTATAAGGTTAGCTTATTACTCTAAAATTTAAGAGAAAGGGTAGGAAAAATATCAGGCACTGTATAAGCATGTATTAATGGTCTACAAAGCTACAAATATACGAAAAATACATAAAAAGCAAAAATCTTTGGGCATCAATAAAAGGCGGGTGATATAGGCAGGACTAGGAACTTTACTGGGAGCCAATCAGATGGATGTGCTGTGCCCTTAATTTAAGCATGCTCCATATTAGCATTTTGTACGTAGAATTTGAAAAAAACATTTGTCTTTCGCAGCCATTTCCGAGTTTCAGGCCTCCTGCAGATTTTCTTGTCTGCTGGCAAGAGAATAGAAGCTCACTGATGTAGTCTCAATTTGTGAATTTCAAAAAGCTGGTTTCAAAAGACAGGCATTTCAAATCCCCATGCCAAAACTCCTACCCTTTCCAATGATAATATGTGTAAACTGAAGCAAGATAGCATACTTATAACAGCCCAGAAAAATATTTGATATTTTCTGTTGCCCAGCTGTCTTTGGAAGAAGCAGTATTTGACTAATATTGGCCTTATCTTAGGAGAGCCTATTTTTCAAATATATTGTCTGATGAATTTCAAAGGCTGCCTCATAAACTATGTGATCATTTTCCTTGATTGTATCCCAGACTGGTGAAATCTGTGTTTAATAAAAAAGTGATGTATGAAGAACCAAAAGAATGCTCGCTCAAGAAGCATAAATCCTTTGCCCAAGCTTCTAGACAGAGGAAGAACAAATAGCTATGATCAGCACCTATACAAAATGAAGAACTTTGCTGATGGAAGAGAAGAGAAAAACAAGACAATCACAGCTCCATTTTGAATCAAAATATTTGCTTTCTTAGCTCTAGTCTTTTGATGTTTTCATTTTTCCATAAAAACTTAAATTTTATGGGAAAAAAAGTAGTTTTCTAATTAGTTTTAAACCCAAAATGAATATCTTTTTGTAACCAAATAAAATGGTTCTGAAATCACTGTTTCTACATCCTTAAGTATCTACCACTACGTAAATAAAATATTGTGGTGGAAGAGATTATAAGCAAGATTGATTGTTAATTTAGAAACATACTGAAATGTTTAACAACTTATAAATCTAGTTTTGGGTTCCATTATTGCCTCTAACATGTGCTATTAATTAAAATAGATGTTTCTCATAGGTGGCTTTGACCCACATATTTTGAGCCACAACTTAGATAGCTGTGCCATCCATTCCACTGTTTGCAACTGGAAATTTGATCTTCTTTTCTCTCCTGATCTTTGATCAGGGTATTATCCTGGATATCATTTGACCTTTCACAGAGAAATGGAATTTTTTAACAGGAAGAGTGAGATCTAGAAAAGGCAAAACATTTCCATGGAATTATTTATTTTCAAAATTCTAATGGGAACAGTTGTACTTCACATCTTGTGCGCTAGGCAGATTTCCAGTTCTGACAAGGCTCATGCAACATTTGTATGTCTGCCTCTGCAGTTACACAGGTAAGAGGACAACCTCTGAATCACTTTGTTTCTGAGATCTGGGACAACCATTGTGCAAAATAATCCCACGTAGGGAAGCCCAGACCATCTGGTTTCCCCATCTGTTTAGTTCCCACAGCCTGAGAAACAATGTCCAAAGAATCAGCCCCCAAAATTTTAAGTCTGAAGGCGTGTTTTCAGGGTTCAGCTTCTGGGTCTGTGACATCTTCTACATCTCACTTGTCTCAAGCATGGTCTAGGAAACTTGTGCTTGAACCTGAGGAAGTAAATGGATCTTGAAGCCCAGAGTATTCATTTCTGGAGTATTCAGCATGTTCATACTGCCGGCACATCATTTTCTATCACGAAAAAGAAGACTCAGATTAATAAGTCTTGTTAATACCGTTCCTACATGTCACAAGAGAAAAACAAGGACTTAGGTAAGAATCATGTTTCCATCCAAGACACAAGAAAAACCCTGTCCGATACAACACAGCAGCTCTGTGTCCTTGGGGCAATAGTTTGAGAACAGAAAGATTTCTCTTGAGCATCTGAAATAGTTTCATTCACCTGAATTGTGTCTCTGGTGAGGAGTGCATGGCCTGGGGAGCAGTTCGTCTCAAGGTGAACAGTGATGGCTCAGCATCACTGCAGACACCTGGTCAGCCAATAGCAGTGTTGACATCAAACCAGGCACTCTTGATAGATCACCTCAGCTGTGTCCCCTAACTCAGAGAAAAACCCTCTTTGATAATCAAAAATTTAGGTGGTTTAGCCTCATTAGCAGCCCAGGATCTGAAACTCATTCCACAGATACACTCACTGTTTCAGTGTTTCCTCATGGAAATATTGCAGGCTTTTGGTTCCTTGAGCTTCCTTCAGTTTTATCTTTCCCCTCCCGAGCCATTTCAGCGGGAAAACCTAATGACTATGTCCAAGTGAGCCATGTGCTTGGTGAAACTGTGTTATCTGTGTCCCTCTGTTGCTTTCCCAACTGCTCCTGTCCTCCTTGAGGCCTCTCCCAATAGGAATACACCACACAGTCTTCAGGAGCCTTACCTGGAAACAGGGGGATGAAATCCTACCCTTTCTCCTTGCTATACAAGTCCTTACCCTATACTGGAATACACATGGGTGCGCCAAAATATGCCTTTGTTAAGTAAACATACTTAAATATCTGTCTGAATCCTTCTTGTTCTCCTCCCTGGCTGGGCTTAAATTTACATTTCTTATAAAGAGCTGATGTTGAGTAATAGTGGCAGCTTCCTGCTGTAATTATAAAAGAATATAATGACAAAGAAATGAGGAACAAGGAAAGTATCCCAAGAGCCATACGGCAGTAACTTGCTCTATGAATTGGTTTTCAAATTATTTGTAAGGAGGAGGAAGGATAATTAAACTTGTGTATCTTTATTTCTCTGCAACATAACCCCAAGGGCTAGTCTAGGTTAAAGCATGCCCCACTCACAGTGTCATGCAACAAGATTTTGCTTCGTACTGGATTAGATCTCACAGAATCACAGAATATGCTGAGCTGGAAGGGACTCACCAGGATCATCAAGTCCAGCTCCTGACCCTGCACTTGGAGGACCATCCCCAAGAGTCACACTATGTGCCTGAGAGCATTGTCCTGACACTTCTTGAGCTCTGTCAGGTTGGTGCTGTGACCCCTTCCCTGGGAAGCCTGTTCCAGTGCCCAATCACCCTCTCGGGGAAGAACCTTTTTCTAACATCTAACCTAAACCTCTCCTGACACAACTTCAGGCCATTCCCTTGGGTCCTGTCACTAGTCACCACAGAGAAGAGATTAGTGTCTGCCTCTCCTCTTCCCCTCATGAGGAAGTTTTAGACTGTAATGAGGTCTCCCCTCAGTCTCCTCCAGGCTGAACAGACCAAGTGATTCAGCTGTTCCTCATACAGCATCTTCTTAGCCCTGCTTTGGATGCTCTTTCATTGCTTAATGTCTTTTTTATAGTGTGGCACCCAAAACTCACCCCCAGCACTCGCGGTGAGGCCCCCCTTGTGCAGAGCAGAGCGGGACAATCACCTCCCTTGCCCTTCTGGTGATGCTGTGCTTGATGCACCCGAGGACAGGGCTGGCCCTCCTGGCTGCCAGGACACTTCTGACTCATGTTCAACTTGCCATCAACCACGACCTCCATGTCCCTTTCTGTGGCACTGCTTTCCAGCATTTCATTCCCCAGTCTGTTCATCCGGGGTTGCCCCATCCCATGTGCAGAATCCAGCACTTTCCGTTGTTGGACTTCATGTGGTTGGTGATTTCCCAGTCCTCTAATTTGTTGAGGTTTCTCTGCCTTCGAGGGACTCAACAGCCCCTCCCAGTTTTGTATCATCTGAGAACCTGCTTAGTATCCCTTCCAGTCCTGCATTCAAGTAATTTATGAAGATGTTGAAGAGCACAGAGCTGAGAATGGAGCTCTGTGGAGCCCCACTAGCGACAGGTCACCATTCTGATGTCACCACATTCACTAAACTCTTTGTGCTTGAACTGTGAGCCAGTAGCTCACCCATCACATGATGTGTTTATCCAGCTGTGAGCTGGACATTTTGTGCAGAAGGATGCTTTGTATCAAAAGTTTTGTTGAAATCCAAAAAGATTACATCAATTGGCTTACCTTGATCAGCTAGGTGGGTTACCTTGTCATAGAAGGAAATCAGGTTTGATAAGCAGGACTTTCCTCTCATGAAGTCGTTTTGGCTTCAGGCCATCAGGCTCCACAGATTTGCAGAGATCCAGCTGGAGGCCCAGGTTGAACGGGAATTGATCACTCCCGCAGTCGTGGTTCTCCAGCTCAGGGTACTGAGACCCCCTTGGTCTGTCTGGTGTTGATGACAGAGGCAAAGAATACATTAAACCTCTGCCTTGTCCGTGTCCCTGATTGTGAGACCATCCACATACTGTAATGAGCTGATTTTAGGTTTACTCTACCTGTTGCCATTAATGTATTTGAAAAAACTCTTTTTATTGTCCCCCACAGTTTTAGCCATATTCAGCTCTAGGTTTAGCTGCCTGGATTTCCTCTCTGCAGTATCTCTGTATCCTTACCATGTCACCTGGCCCTGCTTCCACTGGGTACACACCTTCCTTTTTGCCTTATTTCCAAGAGAAATAAGTTTGCTGTTCGGCAAACTTATTTAAACATCAAGCTCTTTAAACATCTCTTAGGAAGAGATGTTTAAAAATTGACCAGCACTGATGGACCCCAGCACCTGCAAAAACATTTCCCCAGGGGACCTTACTTCCTAATTGCCGGAGAAGCCTGAAGCCTGAAGCCTGCTCTCCTATATCCAGAGTTGAGGTTTTGCTGGCACTTTTCCTCCTGTTAACAGAGATTTTGAACTCTGTTTCTTCATGGCCACTGTGGTCAAGATGGCCCCAGTCTCCACTTCGCTCACAAGATCCACTCTGTCGAAAAGCAGCAGATCAAGGAGGGTGTCTTTCTCAACTGCCTTTTTTAGGACCTGTTCCATAAAGTAGTCATCCAGGTTTTTTAGGAATCCCAGAAGAGAAAGAGGCAAAAAATTCCTCTAAAGTGGATGACAACCGTGTCAGATTCACAGTGAAGAAATACCTGCTCTTCACTGTCGACTGTGCAACGGCCTCAAAGTTTTGGAGGCAGCTGGGTGAGAAAGAAGACAATAGTAGAGTGCAGGGCAAATAATAAATATGTACTTTCCTAGTTGTGCTACAGTAATGTAATTGCCACCAGGTTAAAGCACATTTCAAGTGTCATATCTGTCTTTTTGCAATGTCTAGGATGCTGAGAAATGCAATTTAACTTTAATAAATTCATAACTTTATTGTCATCTGCAGCAAATCTTAACTGACTCTTCAAGGTTCCTCCTCAGTTCCCTACAAATGATTATTTGACTGCCTGTCTTCTAACCTCGATCCATACTGAATTTTAAAACAATAAAAATCATTCAGATTGTTGAGTCTATGATAAGAGAAACATTTCTATAAAGTTCTCAAAGTGCAGATTGCCTGTCCTTAAGAATTCTCTTGCTTTCGTGGTTTAACCCCAGACAGTAGCTTGGCCCTATATAGGTGCTTGCTCACTCTCAGCCTGTGTTGGGATGGAGGAGAGAACTGAAAGACTAGTAGTAAGAAAACTCGTGGTTGAGGTGACAACAGTTTAATAGAGAAAGCAAAAGCTGCACATGCAAGCAAAGCGAAACAAAACAAGGAATTCATTCATTCAGCACTTCACATGGGCAGGCAGTTGTTAGGCCGTCCCCAGGTAAGCACAGCTCCATCACAGGTAGCGGTGACTCCTAACATCCTGCTGCCACCTTCTTCCCCAAAGCTTTATTTGCTGAGCATGATGCCATATGGTCTGGAATATCCTCTGGTTCAGCTGAGGTCCACTGTCTCAGCTGTGTTCCTTCCCAACTTCTTGTCCACCCCCAGCCCACTTGCTGGGGGGTGGGGTGAGGAGCAGAAACAGCCTTGACTCGGTACAAGTGCTGCTCAGCAGTAATGAAAATATCCCACTGTTATTAGCACTGTTACCAGCTGCTGGGAAGAAAATTAACTCTATCCCAGTCAATACCAGCACACATTCTTTTTTATAAGCATGATTCATCTTTATACTATAGGGCCAAACTACATAGATTTGAACAACACTCCACCTATGTAAAGAAGAAAGTGATGTAAGACTGTATAGCTGTGGTTACAGTTGATAAAGCTAATTCTCCCTAGAGATTTTTATTCTAGGGAAACAATTTTGTACACTAAATAAGCCCATACTTCCATAAGGCCTTTAGAGAATACTTGCTGTTCATTTCGAGGACAGGCTCTGTGACCGCCATTGCCATCAAATTTAGCTTGTCACTGTTGATTGTTGTTGATTAAGGTGAGTTTATTTTTGCCCTTGATGTTGGTCCATTTTTTCTATATTATAAAATTCTTCAGCACAACACATATTATTCGTAGAAGAAACTGATTTTTTCTTTCATCATTTCCACCCAGTTTATAATAAGTATTTAATTAGTTCTTTTATTATACTTGGAAATATAGTGAACGTAACCAGAAATAAGTGTTTAAGTGTCTGTCTTAGCTGAGAATGGACACTGGGTAGTTGATGACTGCTAACCTGAGTATGATAGGTTAGTCTAGTCTGCAATTTCCTTTGTGGAGTTACTTTCTCACATAATCATTGCAGAGAGTATCAAATACTAATTAGCATTTCATCAGATTTGGGGTTAATTTCTTCATCTTGCATATACTGAAGGAGCTCAGCTGACTGTAATAGTGTATTTATTTATATCAGTTGATTATCTGGCAGTTTCTCTTCTCTGTATTTGCTGTTACTGCCAATAATGTATTTTGGAGTCATAAAAGGTGAGGGAGGAACCGAGACTAAAGCAACCAGTAAAGAGGAAAAAAGACCTCTAAAGCATGATGGAAACCTGTCCTCTCAACCTCAGTCAAAGATCTGGCAGTTACAGGAACCTGATTAGCAGTGCTACGAGACAAATGCAGCTGTCCATTCCTGGTCTGCAGGTGTTGCAGTAGGTATTCCATTGTCAGCCAGCCAGTGTTTTCAATCAAAGTAATTATTTCCTCTAGGAAAAATAAAGTGTTAGCCATGTTTTTCTAACAGCAATTACCCACTTGTAACAAGATGGGCACTTGGAGAATACCATTAAATCACTGAGCTTCTGACTCTGTGGTCATTAGATTTTCCTTTTTCATTTCCACTTGATGTCAGATGTCTTCCTCGCTATCTGGTTGGTTCTGGCTTCCCATGCTGTGTGCTTTTGAGAGTCCTGGAGACAAGGCCTGGGTGCTGAAAGGCTGTTTTGTGCAGAAGTGAGAGAGCTGGCTCAGTTGCCCTGGAGTCAGTGAGCACTGAAATGACAGTGCCCAATCTGTCGTAGCCCAGAGGTCCAAGCATCAGTGCAGGAGGAAAGAAAAAGTTTTCACAGAAACCAAACTGATCTAAAACTGCATGAATGAGGTTTAGTCATACATTAAATGTGTTCTACCTGAAAACTTCAGAAACAACAGCTTGCAAATCTAGAAGGCAACAGCATGTAGCAAATACGTCACTTACGTTCATTTCCAGGTAAAGGACACTATGTATAATTTATTTAATGTCAACCTTGCAGGCAGCCAGCCTCTAGACATTTAATGTAGAAGGACTTACTGGACTCTTATTTTTCTACCCACTCTTGCAGCTCCCAGTCGAATTAACTAGAGGAGGGAGCAGCCACTGTCCCTAGAAAATCACATGCCTCTAGTATTTGTCACAGCCATAAAAAATCCACACGCTGCATCAAACTGCATGCAAACAAGGAACTTAGAATCTTCCCAAAACTAGATGGGAATGGGTCCTCAGGGACCCCCTATACACAGTTTGAAGGCCAGAGGAGGCTGGCAAAAGAGATGGGAACAGGGGATTGCATGGAATTGTGCCTGGGTTCCCAGCCTCTGTGGGGATCACTAAGACACAGAAATTGTGTCAGAAGTAAATTATTTCAACATGACAGCATGTGCCAGATTTAGATTAGATATTAGGAAGAAATTCTTGGCTGTGAGGGTGGTGAAGCACTGGAACAGATTTCTCAGAGAAGTTGTGGATGCGCCACCCCTGAAAGTGTTCAAACTCAGGTCAGATGGGTCTTTGAGCAACCTGGTTTAGTGGAAGATGTCCTTGCCCATGGCAGGGGGTTTGGAACTAGATGAGCTCTAAGGTCTCTTCCAACCCAAACCATTCTCTGATTTTATCATTCTATGATCCACCTGTGCTTCTTGGCTGCCTGCCTTTCATGTGTGTGCCAAGGGTCAAGGGCTCATGCTGTTAAGACCCTGAAACCATGGCAGGGCTCAGTGGCAGGTGGGATATTTTGCAGGGATATACATTATTTTCTTTTTACATGATGGCATTCCAGTCATACTTTTTTTCTACGCCAGATTCTGGTCCCATGATGTTTGCCACTGTATTTCTTGTGTGAGGTAAGTTTGCACAATTACAGATTTGTTAATTAAGAGGTAGTACAGATTTTTGTTTTGCATGTTAGGGCTATGAAATACTTTTTTGGTGTTGCTTCAGTTCTTAAATTTGATTGTGCAGGAGGTGGCTGTTCGTATATGCAACAAATGGAATACTCTTTGACAAATTAATTGACTGGCAAGCCAAGTTCAGTGTATGCATACACTTTGCAATGACTTATAATTTAAAAAATAATTAACAAAGGAAAGTAACTATGATTTGATCATTGAAGTTTAGACAGGCAAGCTAACCTAGGGGTGAACAGAAGAGTAATTATTTGAGAACTATGACGTCACCTATCCACAACCCTCACATGTTTTGTTAAATCAACCTTTGCTATCACAGACAGGCTGTTGTCTGGTCTCTTCAAGCTCAAAGGATCATATCTAAACTCCTTACTAGGAATAACATTGTGGGCTGGCCCAAAGGAGTTAGATGGTCCAGCTAACCTAAGGCACAAAGGTTCAACCAAGCACCTTGACTTCTTCAGAACTATTTGAAAACACTTGTTTCTCTCCTGCCATGCCTCTCCTGTTAGCATATTTGGTGTAAATGCACTGAACAGAGATATTTGTCCTGGATCCAAGATGTCCCTGTCTTGAGCTATACTGCAGCATGGAGATGCCCTGCAAGGTGGCTGCTTCAGGATCTCTGCAGGTGCATCAGTGACTTGAGCAAGATTACTCCTCTAGGTTGCAAACAGAGCCCGTATTCTCATTGATTATTTATTCTCATATATGAAACTGTGAAAGATTTATGCTTTTTTCATATGATAATATTTTTTTCAGAATATGAATGTGAATGGTTGTCAAATTATATTTGCACTATCCAGAAAGCTGCAGAACATTGTGAATGATTCATCCCAGGAAGGTCAGATGAGGACCTCTAACCCTGGCTTCCTAAGAGTAAAGTTTAATGATGGACATAAGAGATTTATGACCTTGGTTTATAATATTTAACAATTTAATATAAAAAGTTGTGACTTTGGACAGGGAATTTATATTTGAAAATAAAGAAGTATTTGCTCCAATGTACATAATGGAAATATACCTCTTTCAGGTGGCAGCTCTGGACTGATGAGTAGCAGTGGGTTTACTGTTCTGCACTGAAATACATCCCCTCTCAAAATATGGCAATGCTTTGCTTACCTGCTACTTTCTCTCCTGCTTACACTTCTCTTTTATTTTACTCAAAGATACATGACTTTGCTCTTAGAAAATAATGGAAAATAAAACTGGTGACTTTGCTGGATGCACTCATTTCCCTGCATGGGGAATAAGAGAGAGAAAAAAGCCAGACTCTGTTTGTATGTTGAGGAGAATAGTAGCAAGTATAACCTTTTTGATTAAACCAAGAAAATGCACAGGTTGTTACTTAGTTCCTAAACGTTTCGGTCTTCTGAGAAGACACTTCCAGCATTTCCTGGGTAAGCAATAAGCATTGAGGTATAACTGAGAAATTAGAAGTTTGCAATTCATATCCAATGACTTGGTACAGCTTTTGTGCTTGCATAGAATCGTTATCTAGGAGTGTCTACTGTAGATGTCCAGTTCTTTAGAGCAGTTTTTAATGCCAATTCTTAAACATGTCCAAAACAGAGAAAAAAACTGATTTGAAAATCAGGAGGTAACATTTCTATTTTCCTTTAATATGATCAGTGGGATTGTAAGAGTTGCATTGCCACTACCCACTGAGGCAAAAGAGCCACAGATCTGGCCTGTGTATCAGGGCAATATCCCAAAAATTGCATCTTTAGCAAGAATCTGTGGATTCAATCTGTGGCATCTTGTTTTGTAACAGGCTACTTTCTAGGAAACTGGAAAACTGCATGAATACCGACATGTAGAAAGCTGTCAAACTGACCATCCAAATTCAAAGAAAACAGATCCTCTTAGTGTCTCAAAGAGGTATTTCTCACTCCTTTCTCACTATTTCTCACCAGTTTCAAGGCTTCATTGCATGTGCATAAAGCTTAAATATTCTGTGATTAGTGCATGCTTGTCTGAAACACTAGCAGTGAGCCTAGAGAAAAATGCCACCTTGAATCATATTATGTGGTGCCATCCTACAGGTACAGCACATTCCAGGGTAACACAGAACAGCTCAACAGACTCCTGTATTAGCTAAATAAGGAAACAGAGATAACCCATAATTTCATACAAAGTGCCATTGGTAAGAAAGAGACTGGGGAAGAAAAAAAAATTACTTTTCTCTTTTTCAAGAAATAAGGTCTTTAATTCTCTTTCTCTTTTAATCTTTTATTTTAAGGTGCATACCCCATTCAGTGATTTTGTTTTCCAGGAGAAAGATTGGTAGACAGGATCAGGGTAAACTGAAGGCAGAAAGATTATTCTCTCATCTATCATCCATCATGTCAATAGTCCAGATATGACTGGACTCAGATATGAGTAAACCAGAAGTCCCAGCCAGGGCAGTCTGCTTGGGTTGGCTGCTGATGCAAGAAATGAAACGGGACTCCTGAGTATAGAAACACCTCTGCTTGAGGTGGGTTCCTATGACCTTTTTATTACCATGCCTGGGATCTTCTTGCTTATACACATCACTATTTTTGCAGTACTTGATCACTTGCTCAGTTGCTACAGCCTTTTCTCTAGAGAAGACAAATCGTTTAATTCTTGAGAGGCCTTGTGTCTGGTGTCATACTGTTTTGGTGTAAATGTAAAGAGAATGAAAATATATAGCAAAATGTCATAGAGTAATAGAATCAGAAATAACAAGGGACAGAAGGTGCAGAGCTAAGGATAGAAGAGGTGGACGCATCAGGAAAATTGAATAAAATCAGGTTTAAGAGCTGAAATAATGGAAGGGAAGACACAGTATCTATTCGAGTGAGGAGCCTTTTCTGTAAGAGAAGCTCTTCACTGCCGTGGGGTTTCAGTGCTGTTTCTGACCTGCAGAGCTATTTTCCAGGCTCCTCCTTCTATTTGACTTATTAATTTCCATGTTTCAGGAATCCATGCTTCAGCCAGCTGCTTTCAGGTATATTGTTCACCATGTCTTCATCACCTGACCAGAAAAGTTCCTACTGAAGCAGTAAATCTTCTTGAAATTAAATAAAAAGTCCGTGTTCAGCCGAGTCCTTGAGGAAAGAAAATTAAAATTTTCGGATATAGTAGTGTGATGTATTTGAGAAAATACTCAAAGAAGAATATGATTTTTGATCAGCTCATGAAGTAAATTGAATTAAGTAGACTCTTCTTGAATAGAACTGCTTACACAACACCCCCCTATGTTTTTTTCAATTTTAACTTCCAGTGTGTTTGTATGTGTTAGGTTTAAAAAAATGTTTAAAGTGCCTTGGGTGAAATTTTGGTTCGCATGTGACATCTGGAACAATGAAAAAACATCAGAACTGCCATCAAGACATTACCATTGTGAGGTATTTATTTATATTTCTATCTTTTTCTGATCCTTGGGAGCCATCCTCAGTAGTTCACAGCCTGCAGCAGAATCCTTCTTCGCTGACTAGTTGTGAAAGGAAGGGAGTTTTCATAAGCAGTAAAATAATGAGATACCTTTGGAAAATAAGACCTTTGAATTGTTCCATCTGCCAATAAAACATAAGAATTCATAAAGCATTTCAGTAAAACAATAGAAAATTATTTTAGGGCTATTTTTAATTCCTTCTGCTGTGCTGGTTTACTCCTGTGAACAAAGAGACCAGAAAGCTTAATTAGTTTGGGCAATCAATAATCTGTATGCCAGTGAAACCCAGATGCTCACTGGAAGACTTTGCAGAAGATGATAAAATCTATAATTTCCTTTATATTCATTACAGTTTTGTTTATCGAGCAGAAATGTGTCACTTAATTATTCATTCTTCTGCAGAATCTAAGGAAGATCCTTTGCCCTGCTTTAAGTAGTAGGTTCAGAGCTCACTTAAAGTGTCTCTCTCTAGGCAACCCCCTCCAATGATTACCTAGAGTAAGAGGAAAATTATTAAGATTCTTATGAGAAAAGGTTAAGGCAGTTTTTCTACTTTTAAATAAGAATTCTTAATTCGATTGTTTCTTGTTTGTATTGCTTAATGTCAATGAACAGCAGTTTCATTAGTAATAGGTCAGTGAATTTTTCCTGCCGATCTAAACTGTTGTCTTTAACAGAAATACCTTCAAACACACAATCTAAACCAACACTTCTAACTCCTGACACAATACAGATGAACTTGATTAGTCTATGTTTAACTGGGATTGGAAATGTTATTAAAAAGCAATGGAAAATATTGTCTTCATCTGACAACTAATATAAACCAGCATAATTTTAACTATCACACATAGTCAATTTATTGTTGATGTCATGGAAAAGTGTATTTTTGTACTTACCCACAGATATATGTGTGATCCAGGATGTGAACTGATGCAGAAATTCAATAAGATATGTGGAGCTTAGCAGAAGGAAAGGACCTCATCAGAGCCTGCATGTGATCAGTTACCATCATGCAAATTTTATTTTAGCTGTATGCATACTTTAGATGTCATCAAATGTACGTGTAAATATGCCCAACTTGGAAGCCTGATAAAGTGTAGAATAGAAAAACATAACACAGACTCAATTGCAGCATCCTATTTCTGGCAGTAGCAGCCTGATCCTAAAAACCCCTCAGGGCCTCAATGTGACAGAAGCTGGTAGTTTATATTTTAAGCATAGATCTAAAATACTGTATATTTTTGCATTATGACAATTTACACTAGAAAGTGAAAGATGGAATCAGTGGATGTCTGTGTTAAAGGATTATTCAGGTGGAAAACATGATCTCCTGAGGGACTCAGCAAGGCGGACAGAGATTTAAACTGGTCACAAAGAATTAAGATGGTAAAAATAGAACTGCAGTAGAGCTGCAAAATTTGGATCTGGTCTTAGACTTCAAACGTTGCTAAATCCTGAATAAGTCCATTCTGCACACCTAAAGTGGCAGCAAAAGCAGACACAGCTGCCACCATGCAAATGGCGCAGTGTGGGAGCCTGGAACATTCCAGGAGTTGCAGAGCTCTCATATGACAGGGTTTATAAGTTATCCCCATCGTGTTTGGACAACAGCATCTGTAAGATGGCTAAAAGGTCAATTCCTCCTCAGTGTGTGACAAGTGTAGATTTAGTTAGATGATTGAGGATGCACTCTAGTGATTGAGTCCTTCAAATTATGAGATTAGGGTGAGAACAGAAATCTACTTCAGCTGATGCAGAAATATGTCTGTAAACAGATACAGACGTATATGTGGACTTTGACATTCATGATTGTTGAAGTTTTCTACAGGGATTCTATTGCACACCTATTGCTTGAACCTAATTTTAGAAATTATCATGACTATATGTCTTTGCATTAGCAGTGTGGAAATTATCCTGCTTACTTATTTCAAAACATAGGACTTCATGTGGTGTAATATATGCTCTGAGCACATTCCAATGAATTGTTGGGTCCTAATGGCAGCTACCTGAGAAATTTTCATCTTCAGGCACTAACTGTAATGGCTTGGCAGCTTAAGCTTTGACGATATCTATAGTTAATGCCATATCCAACTGCTGTTTTTATTC
The DNA here is from genome assembly GCA_013398015.1 of Oreocharis arfaki. NCBI lineage: Eukaryota > Metazoa > Chordata > Aves > Passeriformes > Paramythiidae > Oreocharis > Oreocharis arfaki. The sequence continues at coordinate 14,752 of VZRR01013707.1, forward strand.
TTCCAAGACAAGCATAATGAGTCCTATGTAGTGCATGAAGGTCTTCTCCACCTTGGCATGAGCACCATCTGCTGCAGCTGTACTCAGTTTATAAGTAGCTCTGTAGGTTGCTTAAATGGATTTTCATATACTTCAATGTCACAGTTTAAAGGTAAAACCTCTAGTTATTTACCTCTGAAAGGACTATTTCCAGGTTAGAAAATGGGTTAGAATGAATTTATGCAGTAGAAAGTCTGTATACAAAGAACAGCATCTCCAATAAAGCACAGACATTATGGCCATCAGCTCTGATTACATGCCTCCTCCACCACGGGATTTATGCGTCTGTGAGGGCTGTCCTTCTCTTGGATTGTGTCTTCATGCTCATTTAAGCACAGTAGCTCACATTAAGCAGAGGGGGTTAACATGAGCCATCTTTCTTCTGAAGGGCAATTTGCTTTAGGAAGCTGCTTGGTTATCTCCATGCTGTTTTTCTCAGCTGGGCCAGGCTCAGCCTTTAAAGCCTTTTTCCATGCAAGCTGAGCAGTGCAGCTGCCCCTCTTAGCACATTCCTCTCATTAGCTACAGCCTGGGAGCTTTCCTCACCTTCCCCTGCTGCATGGAAAGCTCGGTTCCGGGACTACTTTACCCCTGGGGACTCCTCGCGCCTTCACGTTTTCTAAAAGCATCCATTCCCCAGTGAAGCTGTCTAGGCACTGCAACAGGTCTGTATTTCCCTTTATTCCCTATGTTCTGAAATACGTCAGGAAGAGTAGAGTTGACCAGTGTGGGTGGAGAAATATCCTTTGCAGTGTTGCTTGGACCACAGATTTGTGCAATGATTATTAGTGGAAGGAGACTACGATACATCACCTGATGTCTCTTTATGACTATCATGCTCTGGCATGTCCTTTCCCCAGGATTTGTAGAAGATGCTTTAATGGTTTGTCAGAGAGTAAAGACCATGATCTGAATATTATTTGCTGTAGTAATTGAATCTTTTCAAAAGAGTCTTTGAAGACTCCCTTTTTTGGCCTGTCATTTTCTTTCTGTGGTTATAATTGTAGCTACCTTCGTTACTACGGATTTTTTTTGACTCACATCAAGGGTAGTCCCACACATTTCTTTGAGAAAACCTTTCAAAATGTTCCATAGCTGCATCTCTCATTCATTTCTAGCAGATAAAGCTGATAGAAAAAAGCATACTGTAGATGATGTTTATGTGGCATACAAAACATTAATGATTGAGTTTTTAATACCAACTAAGAGCACTGAAAGCCAGCCAATCTGATGATGAAGAAGGTATCTCTATCTGCATGTGGAGAAAGAAGAAAAATGCGTAAATTAAAAAATTAAAAGCAAGAAACAAATATCGTACTGTGTACAAATATATAAGAATTTAATTGTCATTTCATCTGAACAAATAATATGAAGCAAATAACCTGTTTTAATTCAGCCTTTTTAATTTTATAAGTTGGTTACGAGTTGCTTAAAAATATAATTCTTATCTTATGTTTTCCACAAAATATTTTGGTGAATAATTCTAGATAATCTCATAATAAATAGCTGAAAATAAAGGTTTGCTGTTATTTCCATTTTGCTTTCCTCTTCTACTCTTCAGGCAGGAGTAGTACTTCCACCATGATGAACGGACTTAACTTTAATGATTCCAGTTTTCAGTTTCAAAAATTTCCAGATGTCCAAATAAAGCCATATGTATCTTTCATTGGTGATCTACTTTGAACTCTAAAATGTAGCTCAAGTTGCCATGCAGCCACGTCTTAAACTCAGTGGGGAGAGGTAAGCACCTACCAAGGGTGATTCTGGAGATCCTGAGGGAAGTTGGATGAGCTCGTGTTAAGGGCTCTTCACTTTTTGGGGAATACAGGGAGGCAGCTGGATTTTGTACAATCCCATTTAGATGGGAAGATCCTTGCATGCTGTATGTAATGAGTTGATTGTGTGTAGTTTGCACAGCACAGAGAGCTTTCATCGCAGATCTGTTAACTTGGAGTGTCGAGGGAGCACTGAGGCGTATCTGTCACACCTACAGGAGGCAAGAGTGGCCTTGGCTTCTGGTCTGGAAAGCTCTAAGCACTGGGTTATGAAGATGGAAGGAACCAGATGCAGACACTGGGGCAGTGCGTAGGGCACTGTGTATTTCAGTGCTTGCACAGTGGCTTGGGTGTCCCATGGTCAGAGCACGTAAGTCTGAGCCAGTATTTCACTCAATGTTAAGTTTCTCCATAGGTACTGAGTACTTATATGCTTAGACCTGAACACTGTGCAGCAGGAGTGCTACATGGCAAGTTTACTCCTGGGTTTTTGAAGACCAAGAAATTCTGAGAGAAAGTGAAAACATTCCTAACAGGAGTTGATAGATAGGACTACGCCCTAATTTTTGTGCAATGCTTTCAGTTTTCCAAGCTGCCAAGGAGGCTTTCTCAGTTTGAATCTGTCTGATCCTGCTGGTCATACCTATATCCACTATGAATTTCTAAAGCAAATTTCCTGAGAAACTTTTAGGAAAAAGTGAAGTTCCACATTAACCTATGTATTCTAACCTACAGGTCAGAAAGTCTTTCAAATGTATTGCCTATAATGGGAATTCTGTGGCTAAATCTCTCTGTGGCATTTTGAAAATAGATCATTAGCAAAAGTATAACTCTTTCTCTGCTTCCAAATGCAGATGAGTGACCTCAGAAAAAAGAACTGAAGAAACATTTACTTGGTAGTTAAACAAGTCTTTGTGTACGTTATGAAACACTTATAGTTATTCATCATTTTTGATCATTATCCAGTGCTGTTTGTCCTAGGACTTGACTGGGAGCAGACATGCAAAAAAAAAAAATTTTGCGAAAGTTAAAGCCTACTATGAGTAAAAACCCCACCAGAAAGGTTTGTCTTAATTTTATTGACTGCAGTAATTAGGGTTGCTACTCTGAGGTCTTATTTGAGCTTGCAAGTCTCTTTAGCTTTATCCATCATGAGCCTGACCTTTCCTTGGGGTTTCCTGCACCCTTTAGAACTAACATACTCTTTTCTCCAGGTGTCACAAATGTGACATTGCTCTTCAGAATTTGCACATGCTCTTTTATCTTTATTATTTGCACGCAGCCCTTGGGCTCATTTCTTCCTTCTTCTGTCCCATTTCAGCACCCTCACTGGCCCTGAGCATCTCAGGATCTCTATTGTGAACAGTTATAGGGTTGGCAACATTAAGATGAAAGAAAAAGTTATTTTTAATCCATAAACTCTGATCATAATCCGTAATAATATTCATTATTAAATGTCACCCTGGCCCACACAATTTCCAATAAAAATCATATAGCAAGTGCTTATCAAACATATCACTTAAGAAAAATAAAACTAGGGAATGTAGCATTTGAAAATATGTGGTCACAGAGCAGAGCTAAGGGAGGGGACTCATGGTAGGAAAGCTCGTTGCTAGGGACTAAACTTGTGTCAGCAGTAGATACCAGTACTGTGATTACTGATGATATTAATAAAAGCATTAGGTACTTTAAGTCACAGGGACCTTTCAGGAAATTACTAGTAAACTAAAAAGTAGACCAAGGATCATCTCATATTACTGTCAGTGGTTTTCTCCACAGCCGGTTTCTCAAGTGTCTCAGGGAGAGAGAGAGAAACAGTCCTGAACGCTCCCCTTGGTACTTGAGGCATTGGTTGCATGCTAAGGATAAGACAGGAAGAATCCAGTCCAATGAGAAATGGGAACATGTCCCAGTGGACAACTAGCAACTAAGTGTGTAGTGTTAATTTGGTTATCTATCCCTGGATCAAATTTAGTTATCTTCCCCTGGATCTGTATGTCTTTATTTGGAACCCAAAGAGGATCAGCATCTAAGCAGAATAGACTATTTGCATCTCCACCTTCAAACCCGTAGTAGTTGCTCCACACCTCTGGAGAAAGCAAACTCACTTCAAAATAGAGCGCACTCTCAAGACTACTGGAATCCCGGCAGGGAAATCCTGGCACAAGCAAGGAGCAAGCATTTCTAGTGTTTTGACTTTCTCTGATGCAGATAGGGTTTCTAATTCATAACGATGTGTACAGCTTACAGACAAGCATTTCCTTAGCAACTTATACCTTCTAAGCATGAGAGAGAGGGAAAAAAACTCCCCGGTTTCGAGAACTCTGCAGTATTTCACCTATGAAAATACGCAGCAATTGATTAATGATATTACCTACTTGTGCATCTTTGATTTACACACAAAATTCTATGCCTTTTGGAACGGGTCTGTGTTCTTCTGCTGAGAACCCCAGAGTCGGATGCAGCACTCCAGGTGGGGTCTTGCCAGAGCAGAGCAGAGCAGAGCAGAGGGGCAGAATCCCCAGCTCTCCGTGCTGCCCACACTGCTTTGGGTGCAGCTCAGGATACTGTTGGCTTCCTGGGCTGCAGTATGCATGGCTGGTTCATGTCCAGCCTCTCACCTACCACCCTCCCTGAGTCCTTCTCCCCACAGGTGCTCTTGATCCATTTTCCTGATGCCTTTTTCAATCTAGAAATGAAACAACACACACTTTTGAGGTAATTATAGTATAGAAGGTAATATAAAGGTGGATCTTTATTGAAGGCCTCCAGGGGCCGTTATGGAAAATGTCCACAAAAGCCCACTCACCATGGGGATGCATACAGTTTTATAAGTTTGGTAAATTAGCATAATTGACAAAAAAGCACCAATTAGAAGCAGAAGTGGTGATGCAATTCCACCCCCTCACCCTCCCCAGGTCAAGCCCCTTCTCTGGACCCCCCCCTTGTACTAGCTGTACTTTGTTGATGAAAATGTGTCTCGATGAGCTGTTTTCAACCTTGGTAGCCAGGGAGAGCCAAGATGGGATAGGTTTTGCCTTTCTGCCTAGGGAAAGGGCATGGAAAACTACGGGAAAACTAGCCACTAATACATTAGGCTGCAAATGTATGTGTAAAGAATACAGTGAATATATAAAAGAAAAAAAGGTAAAAACCAAAACAGCATCACTCCGTTCAGCCTGTACTTGTCCTTGGAATTGCCTCAACCCAGGTGCACGACCTTCACTTGGCCTTGCTGAAGTTCTTGAGGTTCGCACGGCTCCACCTCTCAGCTGTCAGGCGTACAAGTTTCTGTTAGATGCAACTGCCCGACCTCAAGATGACACACCCACATCCCCAACACACACACATGACGATTTCTAATAAATTCTGTAGGGTTTCCCACTGGGACTGGCAGAAAGCAACCCATAAGTTACTCGCAAAAGAGATGAAAGCAAATTATAATTCAACCATTTTTGAATAGAACATATTGCTCTACATAGGAATAGTTGGTTTATGGCTGTCTGAAACTAATTATCCCATTCCATTCTCAATGACTTATTTATTAATGGTGCTAATTTTACTCAAACATCTTGGAGTACACAAAACAGTTTTATATATAAAATTGATAAATACATTTAATTTATTGATTTGCAAATGACAAATTTATTTGGTCTAAAAATTTTATTGGTTCATAAGAATGAAATATTGATTTTTGTGTCTAGTATAAGTTTCAGATGTGCACTTAAGTAGAGGCAGCAGAACTGCTTATACCGCTTGGTGGAAGTCTAACAAGCTTTTCAATCTTATCTTTATTTTGAGGGCTTCATAGTTAGGTCATAAAAAATGAGTTTGGGCTGCATCCTCTTTTAAGACAGTTGTGTATCTACTGCCTGACATCTCAGCCAAGAGTGCTTTTAAACACATTCACAAAACAGATTGGTCACTGTTAACCTGTACATGTTTAAAGTAAATACCCATTAATGTAACTGCAGATTTATTTCTGTCTATAATTTCTGCAATTGGCATTTTGGCATCTTCTGTGTCTTCTGTTAAAGAAAATAATGTGTTCATTGAAGAATAATAAAAAGTGTGTTAACACTACCACATGGTTTATACACAAGCAACATGTTGACTTACGGCTCATCCTAGTGGTCCTGAAGACAGTGGGAGTATTTTCATAACCTGAAATGTTGATGAGATAATTCCCCTTAGCTCTGGGGCAGAGAAACATTCAAGCACACCACAACAGTATGCCTCAATCTCAACACAGCAGCAGTGCAGTTCACTGACTTGCAGATCCCTGTTCCCACATACATTGTGCCTAGTGTCTAGAAAGAGAAAGGTAATGAGCTGCATTCCCAGTGATTATTTATATTTCTGTATAAAATACATATTAAGATGCTTACTTTGCATAATAAGGTTATACACTTCCCACCAGAGTGTAGGAAGGATTTTGCTGCCATTATAATTAGCTTTACTAAGAATAGGAAGGTGTGGACAACTTCATTTATTCACATATCCCAGTCAAGCAAGGTGAGTGAATTGTTTTGGGTTTTTTTTTCCCCTGCTTGGACCAAAATTTGTTCAGCAGCAGGTGGGATCACTGGAAGCCTACTAGAGGTAATAGTTATGTCATAGGTATTAATTTGCAGGAGATTTCTTTCAGACACACACACTTTTTATATGTTTGTCTAATACTGAATTTTGTTTTTATTATGATACAACTAGAAGAGGAGACACAATTGAATGGAATTATATACACTGTGTCAATTAAGTCTCTGTGGATTTGCTGTGGTTTCAAGATTTTATAGAATGCCTGAGTCATGACATGTCACTGCACGGCAGATTAATTTGGTCCCAGAGATTGGCCGAGGTATTTCCAGCTATGCAGGTAGGCTGGACAGATAATAACCTCTGTCACATCACAAAAGACAGAGTTTTAACTTCTACATGTGCCCGTGCAGACACTTGTTTTTACCTTGCTTCAGTCTTTGTGCTCCCCTGGAGACATGACACTTACTAAACTATTCACTGGTGAGTAGAAGTACAGCAGCAGTTCTGGGGCCTCTGAAGCTGAGTACCAATATGACCAAATGTGAAGCCTTGTGGTAGAAAACAATATAAATGAAATGTAGATGGAAAAGGATGCAATAAACAAACTGGAAAAATACAAAGTAATAGGGAAAATGTGGGATAAAGTGATACTTATCATGAAAATTTGAAGTTTTAAAGAATGGTTAAAGAGTGAATGTTGTAAATGTTTTTAAAGACGCCCTAGCAGCGGCGTGGCAGGCTGCGTCTTTCCCGGGAGTGTCAAATGCGCACGGAGCGTTCGAGCCCCGGCAAAGCATCAGCTCCTCGACGCGGCGGTGGAAAAGGAGGCGAGGAGGGTCTTCACATGGGTTCCACAGAAAAATCTTTATTTAGATGGCATCGGCAATCCCAGGGGCCACGGCCCCAGGACGAACCCAGAGGCGAAGACGCAGACACACGAGGGCCATGGGGTCTTATACGGGGAAAGGGAGGGCGGAGAGAGCATGAGAACCAATGGTCTCAGGGCACAGGGGTGGTACAGGGGCAGGCTGAGGTGCAGGGGCAAATAGGGGAAACCCGAAGGAGTGGCCAGGGGCAGGGGCCAAGGGGAGAGCGGGGAGGGGAGAGCAACCCGGAAGGGGAGACACAGGGAAGAAAGGGTAGGGGAAATACAAAATCCATAGCAATAACAAAAAGGGAACACACAACAATGAAAGAACAAAGGACCCTGGGAGGAGCCGATCCATTCACCTTGTCTTTAAGCTACTAATTTATTTACCAACCACCACAAGTGAATAAATGACACATTTGTATATCCTACTGTTAGATTCTTTACCAAAGGACCTGCTATACAGTTGTTTGGGGAACCTGACAGGTGAGTTATATGCGTAATTCTAAATAAACTGATTAGTGCTTAAAAATACCCAGGAGGATGTTGATTCATTGAAAGTGCTTGGAAAAAACACATAGATAGAATAATTTTTATAAGGAATATTTATTTTCAGTTCCATTTAAACAACCCACTTTTATTACACATACTAAAATCTTTAGGAAACATTCTAAGAAATTTCAGGATTAGAACCACAGGAATGAATTAGACGTATTTCAGTTCTGCAGATTAAAATACAGAATATGTTTGCATCACTCTGCATTTTATTAGGTTGCTGCCTTTTGGTATGCTTTACATTAAAAATACACGACTGACACTCTTTATACCAGTAAGCCTTTTTATTGAAAAAAAATATTATTGCATTAAACTACATTCCCAGGGATTCCTTGAATAAGCTAAAAAAAAAGTCGCATTGCATGTACAATAGTGCAAATCACTTAGCTACTGTATAATATAAAACACTTTATACAGAGAATACAAAACAAAATTACTAGTTTACATATTATACTAGCCAGAGTATTCAGTTTTAAATATAAACTTGACACTTCTGAAATCAATCTGATCAAATGGCATTTTTATGCAAATCTGCACAACAAACATACATGTTGAATGTATTCCAGAAGTGCATCAGATACAAAAAAAAGGCCCCAAACAGCAACAAAAAAATGTATTATGGTGTGACTCAGGAAAATATTTTTTTTTAATTTTAAGGTGTGGGTGACCTGTTTCCTTGGATTATGTATCAAGAATATACAATCAAGGTAAAATAGATTATTAACTTGGTGTGTATATATCACTGCCATAAGGATACTCAAACTCTTTTAAAAATCTCTCTAAATAAAATCAAAATTGTAGCATGGCTCCGTACATCAGGCTCAATAAATCTTTTAATAATTATAATAATGCATATTTAAAGTACATTACTGATGAAAAATAAATATGGCAGCAATTAGAGAAAATATATAATTTCAGCTGTGCTGATAGCTTTATTACATTTCTCCAGGAAAATCCCTCCTGTCTGCTAAAAACGATATAGGGCATTGCCGTTGTTTGGTAATCAATGCTTACTGTTTTTCTGTTGTGCTGTTTCTGTTCTTTATCTCTCTTTTTCTCCCACTTAAAACATCTCAAAATCCTAATTTCCATTGTTCCAAGAATTAAATTTAATCTTCAATGTCAATTTATTTGCCTTACCATGTTGGTATGTACAATGATGCATGGAAATCCTATGATTTCATTTCTTGTAGGATCCCATTGTATGGTGCATACATAAAGGGAAACAAATACATCTATTTCCATAAATGATCTATGCAGTGGGCTATGGTTATGTTTGATTTGGTCAGGTTTCTTGCCACAGAAATTTCTACAGTATTAACACTGTCTGTAAGGAGTGGGGATACAAAATACATGTACGCACATTAAAGATGAGATTAGCCCATCATTCCTTCAGTTCCATATTTTTCTTTTGGTGTTATCTACTTAGGATACAAGTGAACTCTTATACACAATGAGAACAGCTGGGTTTACTCCAATAGAGATGAAACTGGGCCCATAAATTTAAAAGCTTGTGGGTCTGGAAATGCATCTTTTATGCTGGTATTATCCCTGAACCGCTGGTGATGGCCCCGCAGCCCAGTCAGCCCCTTCTAGGGCACAGCATGACCTGCTACTTTAGATGTTGATTCAGAATGTTTCTACAGAGCTATGACGTGTTTCCAAGTGGTCCACTGAGTGATCTCCATCCAAGCAAATAATAATTTTCAGAGGTGTTAAGTCACAGTCAGTGAAATAAGTTTGATTCTCAGAAAATAAAGTATCGGAAGTACAGAAACTATATGTAAATTCAGATCTTCTTTTGGGAAAATTTTCAGCCAAAATTGAAATGAAGTATTGTTAAACTGTGGAAATATTTCGTTTCACATCTTTCCCAAATAAAATTGTTTACTTCCTTATTTCTGAAGCCATAATTTCAATTAAAGAATTTCTCTACAGTTTAAATGAGAAAAAATAAATATAATTTATGGGCTACTTACATACAGATAAGTAATACCGAAATGGCATGAATCAATTTTGTTAAAATGGATTGAAAAAATAAGTTGGAAATCAAACGAAAAGATATTTGAGGATGCTGGTGTCACTAACCTTTTTCAACACCAAAATGTTTTACTTCTGCGTAGTCACCATAATTTTTTTTCTGACGGTTTTTATTCAATAGGTAAAACATGAAGTATTCAAAGCTACTTTGAAAATACAAACTTTGAAAATACAAAATTAGCAGTCACAACTTGTAAAGAGATTGAAAACGTTTGGCATATTACCAGTTTATGCTGAAGAAGCTCCAGAAAGACAGAAATTAAAACAATTCCATTTTATTGCAATGGATTGATGTATTTTGATTAAAACTAAGAAAATTGGTCCTGTTGTATTTTAAAGACACAACTTATTTGCAATTAGATTTTTCAGCTTCTTCAGGTAGCTGAATATAATGGAATAAAATTCCTCCAAAAGTTTTTTAATGTGTTTCATATTGATTCTGAAAGATACATTTAGTGCACTACATTATTGCAAATGAATTGAAGTTATTTCAAATGTTTTTAATCCAAACAAACAGCTACTGTCTGTTGTATACTTCATGGTCCAATTTTATTGGGAAGCATGCCTTCAGTCTAGCCATAATTATGAACTTTATTTCATGCTAAATATCCTGTGTTCAGTTAGAAACGTTATAAAAACAGTCAAACTATGCCATTCAAAGAGATGCTGAAGCCTTCACCTGCTTCCAGATACACAGTTACTATGAACAATTTCAACCACACATTACTCTGAAGGTTGGATACATGCATTCAAACATTGTGGATCCAGAATTTCAATTTGCTTGTTGAGAGTTTGGGAAGCCGTGCGAGAATCTTGGCATATTTGTTTAGATTCAATATACTTTTAAATTCTGAGTACTTGGACAAGTTTTTCTCTGAGTAGAGCCAGTTTTTGAAGAGTTGGTCAGAAGTTTACTTCTGCATTTTTATGAATATCAGCATGATTTTATAGGAACAGCCAATTGTTTCTGTTGTTTGTGAAAGGGATAAAAAAAATTTACACATTCTTTGGGAAAGACTTCCACAAATCAGAGCTCTGTTTGGTAGGAAAATGGTGTTGCAGTTTTGGCCAAGGACCTCTGAAGTTCAAACCCTGACATACCCTATGATACAGCCATACACAGGCAATGCCGAGAACTCAGCTTCTCGGTGAGCCTTCTTGGATGTTTGGCTCACAGAGAAAAGTAGCAGCCTGCTTGTGCCAGCACAGAGCTCCCTATGCTAAGGGAATATTTTGTTATGTGCCTGTCCCTTTGCACTGTCCAAGCAACATATGCAGGGATGAAATCACTAAAGTATCTTCAAGATGTGATCCTCTTCTTCTAGTATTAACTCATCCCCCATCCCTCTGAGCCTCCCTAGTTTACTTTGGTTAGGAGACAGCTCCAGGGTCTGGTGGTCCCAGATACCTTATTTTTTGCACAGTCTAAAATACCTTAACCAAACCAGGCACTGTTTTATATACACACTCAGAAAATCAAACCTTTGAGGTGTGCTGAGATTGCTCAACCTTAAATTGTGCTACTTTAAATCCCTCATCAGTGTTGATATTGATCCCATTTTGTCTGGGTGCTGTGGTCCCATTCCTACTGATAGTCATAGACTTCACTTCAGGCTATTCTAAAACATTCTGTAGAGTGACACTGGCCATCCATCCTTCTTGTGATAGTATCATGAAAGGCTTTAAAGCAGCTTTTCCTCAGTGATACAAGAATAAAATCAACATTCATATGCTGTCATCCAGATTGTGGACTTTAAAATGTTTGCTGTTGTGCTCTCAGTAAAACAGTAGATTTCCCCTCAGACACGTGATTGGATGCTGAATGCTTAATTTTATTTAAATTCAGGGTTGGAGCCATGGTGAAATCATTTGGGCTAGTTTAAGTAGCTGGAAACAGTGAAAACTTCTTTTGTTGTAGGTAACTGTTGGGTCTGGATAGAACAAGAATAGTGATGGGGCTCTTGTCCTTGGAATAAGGGATGAACTAAGTGATTTGGGTGTATAGCAGAAACTGTGGCTGTGTTCAGGTGTGGTGCAAATAAGGCTGGGATATATGCAGTGTGTGGCAGCGCAGGGAAGGTCAGGGTGGAAGGGTGGAGGGGAGTGGCGGAAACCAAGTGCAGTGGGTGTCCTGTCAGCAAAGCAGGGTGAGTGGGAATAAGGGCTGGTGCTAATGGAGAAAGTGATATGGGGGCAAAATGTGCCTGAGAGAGGGGGTGGAGAGGCGCCAGGGAGAAATGGCTGCCATGGGGGTGCACAGAGGCCGAGACAGCAAAGCGTTGCAGCAGCGTGTGGTGGATGGTGGTGACAGTAGCCTGCTGCTGAACAGGGAGGGCAGGAACTGCTGGTGTTGCAGAGAAGGCAGCTGGTCCTGGGGTAGGCAAAACTTTCCGATGTTTTGCCAGAAGTTGTTTCTGCATGTGCTGCTGGGCTTGCAGCTGCAGCAACCTGTATTTGTCTACTTCTTCTGGTGTGAATGTGATAGGCTGCTGTGTTAAAGGAGGAGAGGTGGATTTACTGTACACTTCTAGGTCATTTAGTGTGTCACCATACTTCTGCATAGCATTGTCACAAAAAGAGTCTGAACTGCCTTCTTCCCGGTTCAAGTCCATGTTTATATCATGTAGTTCTTCTTTGGTCTCTGTTGAATTAGCAACAACAGAATATCTATTAGGGGGAAAAGCACCAGGGAAATCATTTGGTACGGGATCACAGCTTTGTATAAAGGGCTGCACTTCACTAACAAAGAGATGGGATTGTTCCTTTATTGCTGTGTTCCTTTTCATGCTTGGGCTCTGATAGCCTGTTTCAATTTGAATTATGTCTTTAAGAACACAATGATCATAATCAGTTCCAGGTGAAAGAGTAACATTAGTTATATCTGATGCTTCAGAGCTGCTTTTCTTCGCACTGTTTTCCAATGAACTGATTTCATTATGTCCCATGTCATTTTTACCCATGCTTAGCACTTTCTCTGGCAAAGGTAACATTGCAATGTCATCTACTGATGATGAAAACTGAAGAGCAAAATGACTTTGTGAGTCATCCTTTAATTCTACCCCACTACTGCTTGAAAATCTCTCTGAATCATGCATTTGTTCCTGGGTTTTCTTAGACTGCACTCTTTCTAAAAGTAACTTGGCTGTCATTGACTTTCTTTTTCCACATATGTCTTTTGCCAAGTTTTTGGAAGAGCAGCTGGCAAAGTTTTTAGACTGAGTATTCACATTCAGAGAGTTGTAATGTGCAGTTTCAGCTTTTCCTAGTTCAGCGTTAGAACCTCTCTCAGCATCCTCTTTTGTTTTGTTGTCATGGTTGTCAGTCTGCTTTGAGAAGGATCCTGAACTGCTGCCTCTTGATATTCTGCTGCTAGATGATCTTTCACTGCTTCTTGAATCACTGGTGGAACCACTTTTGGATTTGTGGTAGTTTCTACTCCTACTATGCGCTTTGCCAAAATGCTGATGTCTACATCTGCTGTGTTTAGGTCTGTCTCTTATCTGTAAAACTTTATGTCTTGAGCATGTTCGATATTTAATTGTGCCACTCTGAGTACAGTTTCTAGTTCTGTGACTTCTACTATGACAAAGATAATCCTCGTCTGTGTCATCTGAAGTGAAAATACACTTGTGCTTTCTGTGTTTACATTTGTGCCTTTCATCTGTCTTGCTTTTTCTTTTACAACAACAAAGCAAATGATTTCTGCTGCGATTGTTTGATGTGGGACTCATGTAGCTCATGTAGCTACTCGTACTGCTAGCTGAAGTGTCAGAATAGCTGGAATGTCTGCCAGACTTTTGAGGGGATGGGAATCTCCAGCATCTTGTGTAACTTCCACATCCTTCATAATCTGAATGTGTGCTGTTTGAACTGGATTTACAACTAAAGAAACTTCCACTAGAGTCTTTTCCACTGTCACTTATGTCACTGCTGTAGCTGACCACATCTTGAAGGGATCTACACTCATTTTGGGTTTCATCTTTTTCTTTAGAATCAATTAAATGACATTTTGTGGATTTAGATTTTTTAATCCTAGACATAAAAGCAGAAAAGGAAATGCTTTCATTTGTAATGTTCTGAGTTTTTCTTTCACACCTATGGAAATGATGCTTTAAAGGTCTTCTCAGTGTTGTTGTATAAAGACTTTTTTCTGTCACATAACCCTTTTTTGATACATCGAGGTAAACAGGCACTTTGGGTATATTTTCATTCAAATAATCTGCAATGCATTTTTGACCATTTTCATTAACTTCTTTCTCTATGTCTGACTCAGCTTTTTGCTTGGCCTTTCTTGGGTTTAGGGAACCTTTCATCGTCTTTGGTTTCAACAACTGATTATCTTGTTCATTTGACATTTGCTTGTGTTTTATTAAACCTGAGGGTTCATTTTCATCTGCAGTCTTATTTTTAGAGAGCTCTTTACAGCTTGCTTTATTTGTTTCATGCTGTTTACCATCTCTGTGATTTAAAGAGAGTCTGAAGTCAAAATACAATGGATTACAGCCATATGAAATACAGGGCTCAGTTTTTGTAAACAAAAGTAGTTCTGTGGGCCACTGCAGAGCAGTGGTGCCATCTTTGCTCACTACATGGAGGAAAGGCAATGCCTGGGGCTTAACTTCTTTAACCACGGTCTCCTTTGGAAGTGTTTCCGTATTTCCATCTGTGCTTTCTGAAATCTCCAAAGATCTTTCTCTTTTTATCACTCCAGGACTGTCATTAATGTTGCTTGAACAAGTCAGCTCAGGTGCTGGCTGTTGTGGGAGCTCAGATAACTGGTCAGGCAGGTGGGCATTGCTGTGCTTGTAGGTGTTCAGCTGTGTACAAAAATTGCTAGCTTGGCATGAAGATGAAATGGGAGTTTCTAAGAATGGTTCAGATTCATTCAGCTTGTTCTCTTTCTCTGTTTCTCTCAATGAAGCAGAAAACTTTGAATTTGAAAGCTGTATTTTGACTTTAGAAAATAAAGGATTAGCTCTGAATTTTTCTTCTGATTCCCTATCACCACTTTTATCATTTTCCTTTAGCATTTTAGGTTTTGCAGCTACATGACTTGATACACTGTTACCCAAATCCATTTGGTCTTGTGTGATAGGTGACTCTTTGTCCAAATTTGCTTTTAAGTGTTCCTCCAAAAGTGTGACAGAATGACAGCCCTCAATAGCTTGCTTTTTTTTATGGTTGGGAGATTCACTACAATCATTTCCTTCTTCAGAGTTCTCACTGAAGACTGATGCTGACGACTCAAGCTTCAAAGGGACTTTTTTAGAGAACGAAAAAGACACTCCTGCCCTTTGAGAGGTACTGGTGCTATCTGGGATCATTTGTGAGACGTGATTTCCAAGTGCATGGTGTCTTTCAGTAGGGGGATGGTGCCTGCTTATAATAAGTTGTTTTTTCTCTAGTATGCTTTTGGAAAAACCTTGTCCTTCACTCGTGATGGTTCTTTGAGAACTCGCCGTGGACTTGCTGCCCTTGTACAGGAGAATGCCATCTGGTGATTGCTGCTTTTCCAGAACTAATCGGGGGGCTTTAAGCAATGGTCCACTCCCAGTGATGCTTTAAGGTAAAAAATAAAGAGAAAAGAAATCTGTATTAAGTAACAAGTTATGACAGAGCATGCATTTGGCAATGTCTGTTTGGTGAAGGAGGGTGTCACTCAGGATTTTACAAGGGAAATCTAAAATTCAACAGGGTAAATGTGCAGTTTATCATCAGTTTGGGCTTCTGTATGGGCAAGGCAGTCTTCATACCTAGAAAATTACATGTTTAATGTCAGCACATGAATGCTCTTTTTCAGAGTTATGCCCATGTACAAACAGAACAAATATTGGTTTTACTCTGAATTTATATTCAGGGGAATTTAATTTGTGGTAAGTCTTGGTTTTCTGGAAGGCCACTGCAAAGGAAATTGTGCCATGTTCAAAAAGAGATGCTTCCACCTAGAGCATCTGCAAAATCAAACTGTAGAAGAGAAAGAGAAACGTTCTGCTTGCTCAGGGAGGAATGTGTTTGTTTGAATTTTTAAAGAGTAGATTCTTATTTTATCTTTAAATTATTCTGCAATAAATGACTTTGCAAAATATTCAAAGAGATATTCATGCTAAAACTGTCACCAAACGTTGGATGGAAAAAAATCACAACTTCACTGGTCTCATTATCAACCATGATTTGACTTAGCTTGCCACATTTTCACTTTCTGTATTTTAATTTCATTAAATACATGATTCCTCTTTTCAAAATATCTCAGATTTTAAATATGACTTGATTTTCTTGTAATCAAAAAAAAAAAAAAAAAAGATTTCCTATTCCAGGGCCTTAACAAAAACGGCAAACCACTGATTTCTTGAAACAGATAATTAACTGAGACTGAAATGACTGTTGCCATTTTCCATTAGAGACATGACATATATAGCCACCATAAAAAGGTTTTTCCAAGATATATTTTAAATACACATTTCATTAGACTAATTATCTGCATTTGGTGTCAGTGCAGTACTACAGTATGCTATCAATGCAGTACTACAGAAAGAAAAAAGAAAGAAAAGGAAGAGATTGGAACCAGATTAAATAAAGAGTTTGATAAAAAAGTTATCAAATATTATAATTAAATGTAATTAAATTAGAACTGCTAGGTTTGCATATAATCTATCTATAATTGGCAATCATGTTCTATAAATGCTACAGAAATACATTGAGCTTCAGTAATGGGAAAGAAAGTAAGGCTCCCTGGAGTAGGGTCGACTCGTAGTATGAGAATATATGCACATTTCAGAGAATATATTTGCATTTGCCAGAAGTTCAGCATCAGGAGATACAAATTGACCCCTATTTGTGCATCAAGAACAAATTATCTCTTGGAGAAGGCACATAAAGAGATCCTTTTCAAAGTCTTCTTGGAATAGCAAAATACAATTTTTCTGTGCACAAGATTAACAATAATTTGGTTGTCAAATCTGTGGTCCCATTTGTAAGGAACTGTGCTGGAACCTGGGAGGCAGCACTCAGGGATGGTAACAATTATATGTGTGTGTAGAGTTCTGCTTACAAAGGCTGACAATCCGTCTTTCCTGAGCAACTGGGAATGCTACCCCTCCACCAAAATCATGGTGCTCAGCCTCCTCTGAGCTTATTAGTGATTACAGAGAGGAATAGCAAGCTCTGCCTTTCCACACTCTTTGCAAAATATTACGGACTCCTGGCTCTTATTAAAAGCAAACCTGCTCTTTCCCTCTGTGGTCCCATTCTGGCTTTCCTGTTATCACCGACATTATCAGTCTATCTGAGACTACATCTTCAAGTGCGTGGGCATAAAGGAAGCTTCCCACAGGCAGCCACATTTGTTTCAGCAGATTTGTATGAAAATGGAGTCGTAATCATAAAAGTGATATACTAGCACTAAACTGTTATATTTCAGCAGATTGCTCAAAAGCAATTACATAGGCCAAAATGAGTTTGTAATAAACTCTGAATGCTATTATTTCCAGGGTACAATAGTCTTGAGATGAATTTTAAAGAATGCCAGTTTATTTATCTGATTAACTCATTGTGGTCATAGATTAATGTAAACAATTGCGACCTATTCTAATGAAGCATTCAGTGTCATTAAACAAACGAGATTTCTCAAATTTTAAGGTTTATTAGTGCAATCTTTATCCTCTGTCTTGATATTCATCAATAGCGCTAACAGTATTAGACAAACTTAATTCAGTTAATTACTTGTTTTTCATTCAAATAATTATTACCCTGCAGAGAAACTGTGAGAATAATCCCAGTACCCTAAAAGTAGTTAAAATTATTCAAAAAGGGTTGATCCTCTCCCATTGATTTATGATCAAATGTTAAGACAGTCATACTAATCTCTTCAGATCAGTTTGGATAAGGTAAAGTGGTGATATTATAAAAGCATCTTCAAAACACTCAATTTAGAAGATATAAGAATAACTAACTACAGGAGAGAAAATGACAAGCTTTCAAACATCATGTAATTAAATCAGGGGTTTTCAATGTATGGTTTGCAGAGCAGGAACATTTGGAGTTGAAGACAGCTGAAAACAGGTTACAGTACACACAATCTCTGTACATTATGTTGTGGAGGAGTAAAAATATTAATATTTCTTCTGGAAGAGAGGAAAGAGGGCATTAAAACATCATACAAGTTTTAAAAACTTGCCATTCTGACTGCTTCCGTAATTCTGCAAGCTGGTGGAGTCGCTTGAGTGCTTTTTCCTGTTTCTTCTCATCCTTCCATGACTTTGAAGCCACATTTCGAGCAAATTCCCTTTGTTTTAAATCTTTCAATCTCTGTGTGAAAATATAAAAAGAAGAGGTTAGAGATGTACACAGCAGATACATTCCTCTAACTCAATTTATTCATTTTTCGTGAAGTTAGTATGTAAAGGGAGAGTAAAAATATACTTAAAATACAGTAATAGTGAGAAGAGATTGGAAGTGCTATTTTTGCTTAACAAAACAACATGATTTGGCTTCTGCTGTTTAGCTGATATATACCTACATATGAATGATTGGTTTTTTTTTTCTTATTAACACACAAATATTCCGTTGTGTACAAATACAGACACTAAATTAGAATCCATTTAATGAGGTCAACATTTTCCTATTTAATTCATCCTGTTGAAATGTAATCCACAATGAGTCTGAGGTCCTATATGTAATATATTTTGTAGTTCTCTACTTGCACATGTGTGCATGTATGTGTGGGGGCTTCTCTGTTGGTTTTGTACCTTTTTAAGGCTGTATTATTTTCTCAAGAGAGAATCACAGCCTGAAATCTTTAATCAGGAAACTCTTTTATAGTTATTTTCACTTTTTTTTAATCTCCTCACACGTCTGTAAATCAGGTAATTGCTGTCGGAGAGAGCAAAATTCTTTGCCTTTACTACGTTTTTTCATTGCCTGATTTTGCACTACCAATAACACAAGGAAAGCCAAGGAGAAGATGTAAACTAGAAAGTGTCAATAGCATGCTCTGCAAAAACAGTTGTCTCTGAGATCACTGTGCTCTCCAGGAGTCAGCAAGTCATGTCTAACCTTACAACTCCCCAGTTCAGGTCCATGCTTCCATACTCCATGGCAGAAATACCTTCCCCTTCCCCACTCCTCCAGTGCCATGGTGTTTGGGGAAAAATGTTTACAAGCTGGGAGGGAGCTCATTTGTATTCAGTCAAATGTCCAAACTGGAAGCTTTGAGTACCAGAACTGAAACTAAGCTTCTGCATTCGCTTGCACCTTGGTCCAGAGATGGCCCTGTGCTCATCTGTGTAATTTAGAACTACAATATCAACATAATGAAATGCTGAATTTTCCACAGAGCAGTTTTTGCAAACTAGATTTGAAGAAAGGTTTTGATATCATGGTCATTTTTAAACTGCTGCTCGTCTTTCAGCATCTATACCTACTTGAGTGTCCACCAACACCTAAAGATCAACATCCCAATCGCTGCCATCAACTCATGCTGTTGTTTCACTGTAGCATGGCCAAAATATCAATGTGCATCAGCAGGATAAATTGAAGGCTGACCAAGCATTGTAACAGCAAATATTGCTGTATGGGGAGCAGTCTAACCATGGCACAGGGCTGTACACTGGCCAAATGCCCTGCTTCTGAGAAACAGGGCTGGAGGCAAAGAGTCCTCAACTTTTAGAGGTCAAGAAAATTAAAAATGCATGAGAGAACTGCTTTCTGGAGAGAGGTCTAGCTTTTGCCAATAGATTAAGACAAAGCAAATAGGTGAAAACTACCATCTAAAGAGATGACAACTTATTTTTCGTCCAGCTAAAATGGAAGAATTCAGTTAGTGGCAATGACATAACATGACAGAGAGGCATGGGAAAACACTTGGAAACAGGCCACAAAACGCCTTTTCTTTCTGTGATTGTTTTCTGTGAAGAGTGCTGGAAAGCCATAGTGAGCGTCTTTCAATCTCTCACCACTGTCACGTCAGCTTCCTTCAAGTAACAGATTTTTTAAAAAGTCAGATAACATCTGTGAGAGAAAATTAAATGCTGCGAGACTAAGAGCAGAAGCTTCTTGTTTGCTCTCAGCCATTTGGACCCCAAGACATACGTCTCTGAGCATTCATCTGGAGACAGGGAGAGCTGGGCTGTCCACAAATCAGCTGCTCGAGGAGTTTAAGAGCTGGCTGTCAGCCACCCTGATGTTTCAATCTCTGTTGGATGAGGATGAGAAAGCCAGAAAGTTGCTCAAGGAACTGGTGCACCACCAACCAGCAAGAATGACCAGGCTGCCTAGTGCCTGATGAAAGTTTAACCATTTCATCAGAACTAAGTCTGTCAAACCTGGATGTTTCTCTGTAAAGTTTTTATCAGCTCCAACATCCAGTGCTTCATTGAACTAGACTCTGAAACAGGACAGCTGCAAAGTCCTCTCTAAAGCTCTTAGGCTTCAGCTTCTTGGAAAGAAATGGCTGCTCCACCATATGTTTAGCTCTTACCTGTCTCTTTATGTGCCCTCTCTCACTATTCATCTGTCCCTTGCCAGGCCAGCGACATGGCTCTCCATTCCCTCAACCTCATTTTCTGCAACTTTCAGTAAAATGGATGAATATGTAAGACATTGTTACTTTTCGTTCAAGAAAGAAGCTTTTCAAATAATATATTAAAGCCAAAGCTGAATAAGAAATCAGAGAATCTTCCCAAAACAAATCCAAATGTACTGTCACCTAGGTAATATTTACAAGAGTGTAGAGATATTTAAGCTGTAAAGATGCTATTCTCCACAAAAAACATAGGTAGTCTTGAGGCTTATTAACACGTCCAGTGTGAGGAAAGGGCAAAGAAACACACTTGAGAAATGCCCTTTAGGGGAGCTTGCTATGTTTTAGCTGTCACCATGAGCTGTTCAGCATCACACATAAAGCATTCATGAGGAAAAACAGAAACAGTTTCTACCTGTCAAGGAAACAAAGAACAGTGTGAAACTGAGGACTATGGAGCGCAGCCCTGCAAAGCAATGCCATTTCATTTCTTTGACAGTTACGATGATAATCAAAAAAGCAAATGGACCAACACTAAGAACATGAGTTCTAGCAGCATTTTTGCTCTCTGATGGTGTGCAGCATGGGTCAGAGAAGTAGAGAGAAGAAAAAGAAATGTAGGTAAGCATAGCAGAGAACTCATCAACTAGAGTTGAAATCCAAGAAATCAAAAGCATCTGCAGTCTGAGGAGAGAAAGGGCTCTCCCTACACATCCCCTCAGCAAAACAAAACAAAGCTGCACTGCCAGAGCTCTAGTTAGGAATCATAATGAAATTTGTCAGCTATGTTGGGTAGATCATGGGACTGCCTGCTGAACCTGCAAAGCCCTGGTTTTCTTCACTAATAAGCTGTGCCAGGCTCCTGACAGGCCCACAGATATTTTCTGCAGGTGGGGTACAAGAGCCTGCAATTGAGCAGGTACCTGAATGACAACCCAAAGCTCAGCAGGCGTGCTTGAAAATTAAAGTTGCTTTACACAGCAATTGCATTTTTCACATAATTAGGTACTTAACTGGGTATCCAAATGCAGGCACGTATAATAAAATATGATTTATTTAATAGCTTTCTTGTGTTCTGTCCTTCACCTTCTACAAATATAGTTGTCATGGCGTTATATTTCTTTTTTAGACTCATGTTCTATTCTCTCTATGTTTTTTGTACACATGCGTGTGTGGACATTTCTGTATCTAAAAGGAACCCATCCCTTTTTTATAAACACCCACAAAGAGTATTAGAAGACTAAAAAATAATATTAATCATCATGGAAAGATTTACTTGTAGAACCAGGTCTGAGTCCCGTTGGCTCCTCTCCCTAAGACTCAGTCAAAAACTGCTGAATCTATGCTTTTCCCCCTGGAACTCTGGTGTGAATCACCAGGAGATTTAAATGAGTTAATGGAGCAGTATCTTCACTACCTACTTTTGCTGGACATGGAATAACAGTGGTCAAATGCCCGTAATTTAGCAATTTCTTCCCATTCTTAATATCTGGGATTTTGTGTATTGCTTTTTTTTTTTAACTTGTCACTTTATTTGGGCCAGTACTTGCTTTGCACTGACCTATGAGCACCCGAAGAATACTCACAGCTGGCTGCATTTGCACTACTGAGTTTATTTTCTATCCAAAGTTATGATCCTGATATGTATTCTTCCCTGTGCAGGTAAATGTTTATCTGGATTACTATTTGTCTGATCCACTTCAGACGCCTTTCTTCACAACCAGTGGAAAGAAATAAGCACTTTAGGGACCTAATCACCTCTTTCTAAAGCAAGAAAGATCTCTGTCTAAAACAAGAGGGATAAAGTGAAATGTAAAAGTACCTTTTTCTTTTCATTGTGTAGAGAGGTTATTAAAGGTGTCTATCTCAATTATTAAAGGGTGTTCCTCTAAAAAGGAGACACATCTGACATCCCAGCTAACGTGTCTTTACACCAATGCCCACAGCATGGGCAACAAACTGAAGGAGCTGGAACCCACTTGCTGCTAGAAAGTGAGGACCAAATTGCCATCACTCTCAGCCTGGTGGGAGGAAACACGGGTTTAGTCAGTAGGCCCACCTGAGAAACCGCCCTCTGGGACAAGGGAGCAGAACCAAGCTGGCAGATCTTTCAGGAAGTTTCACAAATCCTTTGGTGTAAGAGGAGAGGAGGCTGGCAAGGTTTAGTCAAGACCTGCTGGTCAAATTATGAGGCAAGAAGGAAATGGAAAGGTAGTGAAAGCAGGGACAGGTATCCTGGGAAGAGTATAGCAATGCTGCTCAGAAAGGATCAGTCAGGAAGGCCCAGGTGCAGCTGGAGCTGATCTTGGCAAAGGATGAAAAGAATAATAGGAAGAGCAGGAATGTCAGCCGAAAAATGAAGGCTGAAGAAAGCATACTGCCACATAAAGAAAGCAAACCATGGTGGTGAACTGGTAACAACAAATGAGGAGGAGGTTGAGCTACTCAACAACTGTTTGCCTCATTTTTAACTGGCAACTCTCTTGATCTGAGGACCATAGGATTACAGTACAGGGAGACAGCATCACTTCTCCTTCTGAGTAATCTGCCAGGGGCTATGCCATTATATACATTTAACAGGTGTTCTCAGTGTTAACTGCTTCAGATTCTGGGAAGAAGAACTGTTGTTGCAACTATACTGAGTAGCAGATCTTCAAGTAGTGTAACTGCCTTGATGTAAATAGAAGGCATCTTTGAGAAAAAACAATTTTTTATGTATTAAGTTAGAAAATGTCATTTTAGTATAATTTTTTTTTTCCTGTTACGTTTAGAATATTTTTGTTCTGGAATATCATTCACAATGCACCCTCAAAACTACTCAGTATCCTGTAATGCGTTCCAGCTCCAGGTAAAAATGAATATACCACATTAGGTATATGTCTTCTGTTATAATTAGAGGGTCTTCTTTGAATTGAAGTCCTTGAACTAATGTGAGTATTTGAGTGCCAGATTTGCTTTAAAGATTTATTTCCACTCAGCGAAAAAGCTCCTTAATTAAGTTCTAACCAAATTCACTGTAGAAGGGTTAATTGAGGAAAAAAGGAATGTTAATTTCAGTAATTATTCTCTTGCCTGTAACCCTAACATTGGAACAAAATGCATTATTTGAAAAATGATTTCACACTGCAAACCATCAAATGATAGTCACTAGAGAACATCATTAAACTTCATGTCTAGAGCTTACAGTATTAGCTTTCTAAGTGAAAGTGAGGAAACAGCAATGAAGGAATTTGCCTTTACTATGGTAAATAAAATCCTAAAAATAAATTGGAAAAGCTATTATATACAAGAATTAACAATGAGATATGAAGCCAAAAGCTAGCTGATAAATTTTCATTTGTTTTACCCATAAATAGCCTCAGATCACTTTGAAGTGTGTGCGAGTAATTATTTGTTAGAATATTTTATATTATTGTCAGCTAATAATATTATTATTGAACAGATTCAATATTGGTAGTGGAAGTGAATGAGAAGACAAAAAGAAAATATCCTGGTCTGATTGGATTAGGGATTGAGATGATAGCAGGAGGGAGGAAAACTCAGTCCTCAGACATGCCCTGGAGAATCCATCTATCAGTGAATGAGATGCTGATCATGGATCTAACCTGAAGGATAAATTACAGATGGCCCTTTGGAGGGCTTGTTTCTTCGTGTTTAACCAGGCCTGCAAATATTCCTGCTAATTAAACTGATTTAATCTATTGCTGGATGAAAGTGTCTATTTGTGGATGCTTTCCAGTTTAAAAGACCCAGTTGTGCTGCTCATAAGAATCTCCTAAATAAAGTTAAAACAGATGCTTATGGTGGAGGTTGTTTCTGCATGGAAGAGGACAGAAAATGCACTCTGTGCCAGCAACTTACTGCTGTGGAAGCCTAAGCTATTGACCATTCATTTCTATGAGTTCCAACAAACGTATTGTCACAAGCTCCACCAAGCTGGCTGCACATTGTGTACTTTGATTAGATGTATTCAGTGTCACTTTGGAGTTAAGAGCAGCTTACCCAGAAAAATCAACGTATTTGAATGATAAAAACTTGGGGCAGGGTCTATATATTCCCTTCAAGTTCACACATTACCTCACTTGCCAGGGTGTTGGGCTATTTCTTAGATCAAAAACATCATCTCATACATTTAATCTGATATATTTTATTTCTTTTTCCTTCTTACTTAAGCAGCTAAAAGAAAAGAAACTGACATTACAGATCCTGTGCGAGACTAGCTCCTTTCAAAACTTCTAGTACTTCTTTTAATCTTAATTTAAAAATATTTAAGATTTTCCACATGTTTTTAAAGCCTGTTTCACCACTTTGTTTTTATTTGTTCTAACTGTAGCAGGCAGAATACAAAGTCACCTATGAGAGAGTCTAAATTATCCCAGAATTCTATGGGCAAGTTCAAAACCTGGCCTGAAACTTTCTTCAATGCAGTCAGCACGCTTTCGGAGTAACGAAAATGACATTAGAAATGTCCATACGTGGATTTTAAATAACAATTTTCATAGATCTCAGATTTCTTATGAAACTTCATCTTCACCATATCGTTTTACACATAAATAAATGAAGGCATAGAGAGAAGGAGTGAATTCTGGAAAAAGCAGGGAGGAGGTTGAATCAACATTTACAGGTATATACGCTTAATTATCAGCTCTAACTCTTTGTATACCCACTGAAAAAAGATGTCAGACACCTGAATGAAAAAAATTTCTGATTTAGCTGTATAATAGGTTGATTCTTGATAACTATGGTAATGCTGAGGGAACAACAATAGAGCATAAAGGATAAACCTCTTGCAAATTATGGTGCTATGTTCGTAGCTTACATAGAGGAGAGTTGGCTCAGTCACTGCACAGTAAATTTGAAGTGCTCTACAAGAGAACAAGTCCATCCCTAGAAAGAGATATTTTTGTATGTACCTGAGATAAAGGTAACCTTGCTTATAGTTACCAGTCACTGAACTTTAGGCGAAAAATTATGAACTGGGCGAATCTGTGTGAAGGATATAAAAGGGAGTTACAAGCAGAAGCCTCATCAAATATATGAAGGAAGTGAAATACTGTTTTTTTAAATAGGATGCAATAGCTCTCCATACAAAATATTTTAGGTTGTGGCTTTCTTTCTTTCCTTTTTTTTTCTTTTCCTGTGGTGGCACTTTATTTTTTTTTAATCAGTCAAAACAAAAATATTCTTTCTCTTGTATTTGCTCAAAGCAGACTGAGCTCTTCTGGAGTAGAACGTGCATCATCCTGCAGGAATCTAGCACCAATAGTATTACAAAATACCTGCTCAAAGTAAAGGAGCTTTAATAAATGACATTTCCTTTCACTTTTGCTCAATCAGAAAAGACCACAAAGGAATTTTGTAATCATCCAATCAAAACTTTCCATTAACACAAGACAGGGGACATCCAGATAAATTGATGAATTAAAGTTACTTTGACAGGAGCTATTTAATATAATCCATATTAAATTAAATTAATTACATTATAATTCTTCAACACTTTATGGACACCCGTATCAGTCATGCTGGTATTTTCCCTTGCACTAATGTCAGAATGAGAGATTTTCTTATTTATTCTTTTTAAATCCTACCATGACATCATCTAACTTAATGCTTTCTCTTCTAGTGCTCTGAGACCCATTAAAAATCAACATTAATTATTAGGAGAGTGTATGGCCATGTTAGTCACCTGAACCATCTGAGACAAAAATATTTATCTGTCGAATATGTTAAGGTCCTTCTGAAGTATTGGTAGAGTGGTGCTTCACAGGCATCCTAAACATCATGGATGTGACTAAGTCATCTGGCTTTGTTCCAAGTATAGAACAGAAATCTCTATTGAATAGTCCTTTTTATATCACTGCTAACAAGTAAATAATTTCAATTTGGACCAGAAGATACTTTATGTTCTCAATTTATTTTCAGAAACTTTCTTGCCCTCACCTCAGATGACTACTGATTTTTCTTTTGCCCTTTTTACTTCCTCCATCACTTCTTTTCCAATTTCTACACTTGTGATTTATAGTATTTACCATCCATTTTTCCTTTCTCTCCTTTATTATAAATTTAAGACAGAGAGAATTGACTTTCCTTCTAAATGAGATTAGCTGTTTATAACCTATTTGGTCTTTTTCAGTTCTGGGATTTGTGTTCTTAAACCATCTGCCAAGTACTCTTTGAAATTTCTTTGTTCTCTCTCACATCTTTCCATTCAATTTCCTCCTCCCAGCCCATTTGACAAGCTCATTCAATATGAAATTAAACTTTATGAAATGAAGTTCCTAAAAGAAGTGGATGCTACAGTTCATTATTTATACAGATACATGCAAATATTTTATTTGCATTTGCTAAATACAATTGCTTCTCTTTTTTTATTTCCCGTATGTCTGTGTTGATCATCATAGTGCTAATAACATATAGATTAAAGATCAGCTTTAATGCACATTTTTACTTTTAGACACCCATAATATGGATGAAGTTTATTTGTGCTATTCTTGTCATAAGGGAGGCCCACAGAGGCAGCACATTCAGATGGAAGATCTGTTAATTTTAATTTCTTCATGCATGGGATTGGAGTAGCAGTTTATGTTCCTGTCTCTGGTTTATTTACAGAAAAAGACGAACAGATGTGCTTTTATTTTTTCAGGGATAATTGACTCCTGCAAGAGCCTGGTTTAGTCTTTGATTATCAGACACAATCTTCTGAGAACACAACTCAGTACATTGTACTGATTTTTAAAAAGGTTATTTTAGTTATATTTTTTAGTTTATTTAATTCTTTTCCAATTCTGCTTCACATTATTATTATGTGTTTTCTCCTTTGATGTTAATGTCCTTTCTTCCCTCTACTTGGCTTATCCAGCTCTCTTCCCAGTTAAGCAGCATTTCCTTCTGAAACAACAAATGCAGTAAGGTGCTTCCTAAGCAAATTCGGTGTGTCATGGAAAAAGATGACCAAACTGTGAAGAGAGAAAAATGTCCTAATTTTCCAGTTTATAAAGGCAAAGATATTTTGTTCCTATCTAGCTCCCTTTTTTCTGCCATATGCTTAAAATACTATTTATTTGCAACTTCTGATTTGTGTTTGGTCCCCTTTAACTTACTGGTGTGCAACATGTCACTGAGCTGAAACTCGACACGCTTCAATTGCAATGCCATCATTTAAGATTTTTAAGAGTATTGTAGAAACTGCTTCCTGAAAAGAGAGTAGAAATGAACATGGCGTATGTTTATAAGAGCAATCCTATACTACTTTTCTTACCCAATTATATGTTCTGTAGTTATGGGAGGTAACATTTAATATTATCCTCTTAGTCAAGCTCCAGATGTTGTCTGTTTGTACTCACTCATATCAAATGATGCTATAAACACACATCTAGTTTTTCATGTAGACATGAATATGTTTAATATTCTAAAGATGATCTATCACTCGCTGTTTCTGAAATACTTTGTCACTTCTCAAATTCTTTCCTGTCACTTGACACAAAGAACCTTTTAAGCAAGCTTTACTACTCCCTCCCAGGAAATTTTCATTCCTGTAAAATTCGAAGTTGCTCTTTTATTTGTACCACTGTTTCTTATTCCTGTAATCCATACTTTTCTACACCCCCGAATTTTAATTATTTCCTGCAAAAGAAGAGAAATACCATGAGTATATGTACTGAGAGGGAAAAAGAAGCCTCTTAAAATATGCATCAACACAGATATAGTATGGTGATGGCGATTTCACATTCTTTAGACTAGGTGAGTTAAAACAATACTAGGAACTATTCGGGAGACAAGGAGAAGTAGGCAGCTGGATTAAATGTTATAATTTTAATTTCTGAAAATAAACTTTATTGTTATTCCATGTATTATAGGTTTAGCTTTTAGAAAGACCTTGTGAAAAAGTAAAAAGAATTATATAAGAAAAAAATTTGTTCATTTCCCCAAAATAATAAAATTTCTGTAACAATTGCTATATACTTCTGATGCACTCCTTGTGTAGATATGTTAGGCTATGAATTGTTGTTTGGCATGTGTACTGCTCCAATTCATTATTATTTTCAGACTGAAAGGCAGAATCTTAATTGTTTTTTCCCTTTTTTTTTTAACCAAGCAAACAGATTATGGTGTGCTAAGTTTCAAAATGGGAAGAAAATCAAAATCTGACACAAGCTTTTGAGATCCAAGATTCTGTCCATGAATTGAATGTTCAGTGTAACTCAGGCTCAAATTATATAAAAGTAACACGGAACTCAGAAAAGATGGTCATTATGAGCTGATGAGAAGAATTAATGTTGCTTTGAAGTAAGGATGAGATTAATCTGAATATTCTGGATTCCTTTCAAAAGGTGAAAATTACATGGTACCTTTCAGGCAATATTTTTGTATGCAAATATTGGTAACTATCACGGAATCACAGAATATTCTGAGCTGGATGATTGGGTCCAAATCCTGGCCCTGAACAAGACAGCCCAAGTCTCACACCATATGCCTGAGAGCATTGTCCAAACACTCCTTGAACTCTCAGGCCTGGTGTTGGGACCTAGGGAGACCATGTTACTTACAAACGGCATTGGTTTACCTGCAAACATGATATTACTTTATTCTATAGTTTCTCAGTTAATTATGATTTGATATTCACACAATCCAGGCTAAGACTGGAGATCCAGGTCAGGTTCAGAATACAAGCCGTACGTTGTTTTTCTTCCACCAGTTATGATTTAATACCCTGTTGAATACCACAGATCCTAAATGGAAAGTGTAAACACACATGGATGGAATGTGGCTTTTCAACATAAGTATTTAGGTGTCTGTTTTGAAAGAAGCACAACTTGGAATCCATCAATATGCTAAGGGCTGAAAACAAGCCAAGCAATGCTAACTATAAGCATAAAGTGTGTGAGAGGGTTCCAGAGGGTGTTTGTCAATTCCTCTCTACTTATGCACTTGTTAAAAGACTAGAATTTCTGCTGTTTAGAAGACTTTGACATCTTGTAATTTTTTATTTTTTAGTCTTAGTGGGAGAATAGAATTTGGAAAATCTATTTTTAAAATGAAGATATCAAGTGGCGTGATGTTAATGCATCTAAGTAGCAATGCAACATAATGCCTTAAAGTTGCAATTTTCATAATTTCTGTATCTCAAGAACAACAAAAAAAGAGGTGTGGTTATGTTACAATTAATATTATGAAAGTATTATTACATACCTTATAAGAAATTTTGAAATGTATTTTTCTACAGTAACACTGCTGAAGCAAAATATGTCAATCTTTATGAACCACTTCAAATTGATTGAAACTAAGTGATGTAAAACTTCTGTATGAAATATAGTTTTGATCTTCTCACATTCCTGAGCAATCGTTCTGCTCTAAAAACATTTCTTGAAAAACTAGTATTTAGGGTTTTTCATTTTGTTTTGGTTTGGTTTTAGTTTGGTTTTTTTTTCAAGAAATATATTTTTTTTACTGTCCCATCGCCTGCATTAGTATATTTGTTTGGTATTCACATGCATGTCACCTACATTTCTCTATTCCCTTGAAATTTAATCTGAGAAGATTCTTAAAGAGCCATCATCTTTTTAATGGCTTCTGTTGAAGCCTAATTATTATAAAATTGTAAAAAATGTGAAATGGTTATCCGTCTGGGTTACCTCCTTTATTTTTCCCTTAGAGATATATTAAAAGATGTTAATTAATGCATTTTACTAAGTAAGGATAATAAATGACTCATCTCGACATTATACTGTTGTCTTGGTGATGAACAAATATATTTCTGTTTTTCTTTTAAATATTTGTTTCTGCTAGGAATGCCCCTTAAAGATGTACAAGGCACATTGTAAGGTTCCTTGAATAGAAACTTAACTGATTAATGTGACATAAAGCTCCACAGGAATCAATTGTGCAGCTACATTCTTGCATATTAATTACTGCTTGGAAGGTGCAAAGATTTAAAAATGAACAGAATTATGATAGATGCAGATTCTAGACAGATGTTTGTAGTGACAGATATACTTTGTGGATATCGATGGGATTAAAAGGATTACCATTTTTTCAGGTGAGGGAAAGTTATGAACAAGTTCAAAACTTATGCAGAAACCAAGACCAAAGTAATTTTTCTGTGAACATTTAATATTTTGCTTGCACAGCTAATTGTTATATTTCCAAAAAGCTGATTATGGCGAAGGACTGCCTCAGGTAAGATAAGTACAGGTGTGTCATATCCTGGGGAACAGGAACAGGTTCCTTAATCTGGCTGAATAATACCTTATTCTAAAAGTCATTCCACAAATATGAGTTCCAGTACTTGTGAACACAAAGTCGTTGAAGCCAATCACAGCATCTGGCAGTGCTTTGCCTCTCTCACCTCACTGTTTGTAGATACCGTAGAGCCTGACCTTAAAATGACACCAGGTATTCCAGGTCTACTGGAATAGCCTAACGCAAAACCCCCAACCAGCCACGCAAAATAAGTGGCCTATACTCGATATTATGTAATGTTTGCCAGTCTTCTGAAGCTGCACAGGTAACAGAATGTACATCTGCGTTCAGTCTTGCCCAGTTCTTGCTACTTCATCATGAACAGACAATTTCGCATGACTGGCAACATTTTGCATAGAAGTAGGTAGAAAATATGCTGTTTATTCTGCCACTTCTGTACTAATATCTGGTATTTAAAAAGTGGAAAAGACCTCTGAATGCAGAGGTGTTAAAAAGGACAACAACACTCAATATAATTTATCTTATCTATTAAGTAACACTGGCACAATGGTGTTTAGCCTGGCTGCCCTAAAGGTCAACAAGGAATAATGATCTAAACATAAATATTTAAGTTCTACATGCCTAGCTCATTTAATTAAGTAATATTCTATGTTCTGCATGTATTAGCATTTCAGAACCCAGAACTAAAGAGGAATATGTTGATTTTGGTAAGTCTTTTTACACACTAGGAAAGAAGTATGACTGTCTCAAAACCATTTTTTAAATCTGAATTGAATGTTTCAGAAAATCTTCTGCTTCAGTTTTTGTTTGTTTGTTTGTGTCAGTTATCATTGCCATGTTAAACAGTCATAACAGAAGGTTTTAATTAATTTAGCTTGGGATCTTTGTCTATATTTTAAACGGAAACAAAGTTTTAAGCAATGGGAAATTATTTGAACCAGAGATGAACTGCACCTTTTGTCTAAATAGAATTGAAGAATATTGTATTTCTTCATACTCTGAGTGAGGAATTACAGTACAAAATTAAAATCTAAAATGATATTTTGAGGTGGAATTTAATATTTTTCTGTGGTTTGGCATCATCTTTTTTTGTTTTGTTACAAATGTAATCCTTAAAATCCCTTGCTTATTTTAATAAGCCATCATTGCACTGCATCAACCATCCGTCCTGCTAGGAAAATTACTTTTAAAACTTTAGTAATTAAAAAGTGTACCATCTGAGAAGAACAGACAGAACAATAACACAGGCATTAATGAAAAGCACTTCCTCTAACTGACATTCTGGTTATTGCTATGTCTTAAATGCCAAAATCTGATAGTACACTTCTGTAATTCCTTATATAATGAAATGCTTAAGAAATATTCTACAGTCATTGGACCATCATTAACAGCTATGAAATTAGATGTCCCATGGGTTTTTTTCTAATTTAAAGAGGGTTAAATTGCTAATTTACATGTTAATTAACATTCATTCTAAAGAACACCAAATGTAATTCCACAGCATCTAGCATTTAACAATTTAGCTTATCAAGACATTAAATTTAAAAGAAGCTCTGCATTATTTGCAAAGGTTTGTTGTTTTTTTTTTTTTGAGGGTTAATGATGGAAGGAATTTCATTATTCTAAGCAACGTGCAATTTAAAAAACGATGAATGCTGCCAATTTATTTACTTTATCACTGAGTAAAAAGAAAGCAGTGAAGCATTTGCAGGGCAGCAGGTTTCACAGTTCTTTATAAAGCTCACTGATCCGCACAGACTGGTAAGTTTAAAATAAAGAATTGTTTCTGGTGACATTTCTTTGGAAAGTGTTGCCTCAAGTCACTCCTAATCGCCGGAGTGTGCTCAGTGGTATTTGATAATACTGCTTCTGCTGCTGCAGAGCTGCTCTGGTACATGCACTTGCTCTGGAGTGCAGTTGAAGCATCTCTGTGTAGCAGACCTATAAATACAAGCCCCTCATAGCATTTTAGAAAATATATATTTTCTTAATGCTTGCTTTATAATATCATGCGAATATGTATTTGCATGATATTATAAAGCAAGCATTCAGTTTAAGAAAATTTCAAACCGGCAAAGGAAATGTTCTTAGTAGTGAAGCACACAGAGTTATCATGTTGTTTGTGTCCTGCTATGGGCATATGTTGTACATTATTCCTTTGCTTAAATGCTGATGTCATCCTGTTTTGCTTTATGTTACTCTTATTTACATTAGTTTCCGTGATGTGACACAACCTGATTGTCTGCTCCCCTGAACTGCTACTTCAGCATTTCAAAATTGCTGGATTGCAGGTGCTCCGAAGCACAGAAGCTGTGATGCAAGCATGTTTTTTGAAAGGCAGGATTTCTTTATGTCTAAATAACAGAAAGAAACATCCAGGACAAGAAAATTTTGGTCTTATATTATCTAGAAGTAGTAAAAGATGAAAATGTATATGAAAACAGCATTATACATTCCATTCTTTGCTTTTTTCCAGACTCCAGCCTTTTTTTTTGTGTTGTGTAAGTCCTTTGTATGATTTTCAATACAACACTGTGTGCCGATACAGTATCTATGGTCCTCTCTTTAACAGAATTAGAGTTGTGAAATGTGGCCTATTCACTCAATTCCTCAGCTCTAAATACAATGACTTAGACATTGGTGGCTGTAGTGGCTGACATCAAGAGTTTCCTACAGTTTTTTATCCTGGTATTTCTCCTCATTTTTGGATTATTTCTCCCAATCCTTTGTCTTGTAACTTCTTCTTCTCCCTTGTCTTTTAATTTCGGAGTGATACTTGCATACCTTTCCTACCAGTTCCTGCAGTTTCTGTCCACATCTATTTCCATAATTGCTTCCTAAACCCAATTGTTCTTTGTTTCCCCCTCATTTCACATCATCTGCTCTTTTGCAGGCAGTGGCTTCATCCCTTTCATGAAATAGATAAAATTCTGAAGTACAGTCCATCTCCAGTACTGAGTCAGGGACTTTTCCACAGTGAAAATAACATGCAACCTCAGATTAAAGATTCTATTAGAGGGCAGATATATAAAAGTATCAGATTGGGGTGTTCCAACAGTATTGATTCTGAACCCTTCTCACTTCTTTATTCTTGACTTTGCGAATATCATGCATTTTTACTGTTATTTACTAAAGCTTGTGATCTGTAAAGAAAATTTCAGCCCAATAACCAAGAGCAATGGAAAGCTTGTTCTTAAAGTACAAAGTGCTTGTAAACCTTAATTATAAGCATAACAATCAGTTCTGTATCTAACAATCCAGAACCTTGGGGTAATCTGGTTTGTGATCAAAACTAGTTTAGAAACCAAAATGATGAATGAAAGAAGTTAATCACATGAACAAATTCTGAAAGAGTGAGAAAAACTTTTAATTATGGAGAAGGCAGCGTGCAAAAAGCATAACTATTCAGCAAGAAATTATCAAAAACTTGCTCTTCGGGAACAGTTACAGTCAGAGTGGAAGTAATTTTTGGAGGTATGAACAAGAATGTGCACTGAAAAATCAGTGTATGATGAACAGCTAAGAAAATGTGAAGCTATAACAAATTAGAGAATGTAATAAATGGCATAGGCATAAGCAGCAACAAGAAAATCACTGGTTTCACAATGAGCAAGAGAACACTGTGTCTTTAAGGCAAAAAGACACCAAAATGATAGGATAGACTATAGAAATGAATTCTTTGCTTTTAGCTTTGGTCTTCATATAAAAAGAAACTAGACTAGACTAGAAATGCAAAGAGTATATTGTTTCCAAGGGGAGAGAAAGATGTGCTTAAAAGGACAGAGCAGAGAAAATTGAATTGTTATATGTATTGTGGAATAATGAATAAATAAAATAACAGTTGAGAATTCCTCAGCATCAATATCCCCAAATTCAAGAGAAAAAAACGTTGCAAAGAAGCATAAGTGTCTCACAAAGGTTATACTGGAAGAGGTGATCATTCTAAATAATTGTATAGTGGAGATAGTTAAAATATGAACTGGTAATAGATTTGTCTAAAGCTAGAAATAAGCAGGCATTTCACTGAAATTAGAGAATACTTTG
Source organism: Oreocharis arfaki (assembly GCA_013398015.1). Classification (NCBI taxonomy): domain Eukaryota; kingdom Metazoa; phylum Chordata; class Aves; order Passeriformes; family Paramythiidae; genus Oreocharis; species Oreocharis arfaki. The sequence continues at coordinate 49,325 of VZRR01013707.1, forward strand.
TGGAAAAAATCTGTGAAACTGTTGACTATATTGGATCATAGTGTAAATATTCTGATGCGTGTGTCAAAAGCCGCCGATCTGACTAAAGATATTTAAGGTAAACATTCTGTTGATGGGAAATATAAATAATAATAATAACTTTCAGCTCTAACACCCCTCTCTTGTAAAACATATGAGCATCCTTCATTTTATGTGTTCAAATAGAGCACAAATGTTAGAGGACACAGTCCTAAGCTGCACCAAGGGAAATATAGTTTGGATATTAGGAAAAATTTTTTTACGTGAAGAGTGATAAAATGTTGGAATGGTCTACCCAGGGAGGTGGTGGAATCATCATCCCTGGACGTGTTTGAAAAGAGATTGGATGTGGCGCTCAGGGCCATGGTTTAGCTTAGTTGAGGTGTTGGGACATGGGTTGGACTCGATGATCTTGAAGGTCTCTTCCAACCTAGTGATTCTGTGATTCTGTGAAATATTTCAATTTATTTTTGGGAGACTGCATATAGGCCTACCTCTTAGAAAGTTCACAATTGTTTTCAGGACTGGGCCTAATTTTAAGCCCTCTATATTGCACACGTATAAGAATTTGTGTATTTGATAGTTTCTTTTGAGCATAACAATCCACTGACAGTTAAAGAGGGCAGTAACTACCACATGTACAAAATCCCTGTATCGCTTAAAGGCCGCTTATAAACCAGCTGTTTGAGGGAATCTAACATCATGTTACTGTTTCTCTTGTTTGACTCCTTTTCTTTAATCTTACTAGTGATGTGAGAAATGTGAAAGTTTTGTTACGCATGTGCATGTACTTCTTGACAAGCATCAAACCATGGTGCTTTTTGTGAGTTACAGGAGTAGAATCCTGGTGACTGCAGACAGCACCTCTTGCTAACTGAGAGCAAGAAATTATGAGGTCTTTTACCATGCAGGTTGTTTCCTGAGGAGGCCACAGAGTGCAGACCCCATGAGCAAAACTTGGCCTTACAAAAGCAGGACCAGTGTCCTGCTTTTAAAGGGTCAGCTTTTTAAAGGCCAGTGTCCTGAAACAGAGGTACAGGAGCAGGGACTACAGGGCAGGACCTCGGCCTTGTCCACATTGGAGCACCAGATGAACTGGGGGTCCATCTATGTTTCAAGGGGAAAAAGCAGAGACTACACAAGCACAGCTAAATATACATTACTTTGTCCACAAGAAGATTTCTTAGTATGTTTGCCTAATTTCCCAGATCCTAAGGTGAAATTCCTCAGATATTGCCAAACCAGTTTTCTTTCCTCCAAATGAAAATTTTTTGGATAATAGAGGTTTACTTTAGAGCCAAAAGATGTGACTTACTTTTACCTCCAATAAACATGGAGATGCTGGAAAAAACACCCTCAAGATGAACTAACAAGATCTCAGCATTTACACTTATTCCTGGAGCTTTCTCTGAGTTAACTTATCAGCGCATTTTCTGGGTGGTAGCAGCAATGCTAGCTAAAATGTAAGCATATTTGCTAGCTTTGATGTTTAACAGGAGCTAAATCTCTGCCTGAATTAGAGTTTAAATCCACAAGCACCATAAAGGCTTAACAGTAAGTGCCAACAGCTGTACACACTAAATCAGACTCTCATGCCAAAAATATAACCAAATGCCAGTATTCATGGATATAAATACTAAAATACAGGTATGAGCATGTAAACTAGAGTAGAATGAAAGTTCTGTTCACTTACTTAGTACCACCTGCTTCAAGGACACTAGAATTTGTGTTGTGGGGTGCTTTTTATAGGTTTTTGTTCATGTGTGTATTTTTTATCGTATAAGAGAATGTGATGCATTTATCTGTATGGTTAAATTCTGACAACAAAGCCAGAGACTTGCTTTGTCATCAGAAACCCCAAGATGGCAATACAGTCTTGTTTTTCCTTGCTGCTTATTTCTATTATTATTATTATCATCACAATTATTATATTGCAGTACATGGAACAGATTTGTGATTTTCTCATTTGCTGACATCTAAAAACCTTGCTGATTGCTAAGGATTATTTATACAGGATATTGAAAGCTCCAACTACTTCGATGTTAACGGAATGGATGAACACTGTGCATGACCTGGAGTTATTAAAAGATTCCATTTAATAATGTCAACCAAATAGACATATCTGCTCAAGTCTGGCTTCATTTTAAAGACGCACACAACACTGTTGAAAAGAACTACACTTAGATGTTATTTTCAGCTTAGCCTACTTCCACGTATATTACATTTTCAGGTAGCAGTCTGCCTTGGTTATCTATATCCTGATCACTTTTGAATGAATTCACATCCAGGACCCTTGTGCTTTTCAGTGTTCAGATAGCTTCAGCAGAGTCAAGTTACTCTGTTCTGATGCAGTTAACTTCTGCTGCAGAGAATACAGTGAGCAAGCAAGAGCAAGTGTCATTCACCTTGATTCTGGAGGAGCGAAACTGCAGATTTATCAAATGGACTACTCTCTGTGACTCCTGCCCCAGACTTTATAAAGTCATAGAAAAACCACAAAGGAAAAAAGCTGTGATTTCAGGTGGGTTAGCTGATATGCGGTGGGCCAATGAGACATGACTTTCTCCAGAAGAGTCACTGATGCTCCTGCCCCAGCCTTGTTAAGTATGGGTCTTAACAACAGATAGCTCAGGTAAAGCTGGGTAGGAGTGCAAACTTCCAGTCACATAGACTTTCTGTGTTCAATTTATCCAGCCCTGCACTAAAAGAAATTAATTTCCAATAGCAGGTAATATCAGTGAAAAATTCTTGTAGTGTGTCAGGAAAGATGTTGAGACTAATGCTGGCAAGACAACCAAAGGAATAAGAATTGCTTAACAGTCAGAAAATGTTACTCAAAAATAGAGAAATAATATTAGAACTCTCCAGGGTCATGGCAGTGTTAGAAGGTAATGAAGATGTAGGCATTGATCTTTGACGGTCTGTAAAAATTTTATGCATACATATGCACACATACATAACATTTTTATATCTATAAGTATGAAGATATGTAGAGAAAGTCTCTCTGAGTATAATCTCAAAGTGTGTCTGAGTATACTGCTCTAGAATAAGCTAACACAGAACGACAGCTGAAAGACCAGATATGCGAACAAGGCCAGAGTGTCATCAAAACATTTTACAGCCTCCGAGGACAGGGAGGGCAATGGCTGGTACACCAGCTGCTTGGTTCAGGACTCAGCACTTCCTGCTATAACAACTGGTTGAAATAATCTATAAGAAAATGGATCAAAAATTAATTTTATGAAACTACAGTATTTGGAGATTAAAGCCATAGTTCTCTGAATAAAATCTGTTTCCTCTGGAAGACAAACAAAAGACTTACGACTAAGTACTCAGTGCAATATCATTTTTTCTGACTGTCTATCTTCTCTAAACATCATTGTCACTTAATTACAAATTGTGAAGTAGAAGCAGTTAAAGGGGAAATCACATGGGAGGACTACACTGTATTGTTACTGAGATACAAAGAGTGTCTCATTTTAATTTATTCTCCATTAGAAGAATGATGTTTAGAACATATCCATGCAGAGTACTAAAGCTACTCTCAAATTACTGCTGGGAAACAGAAAACATACCTTCAGAGGAAGAAGCTCTTGTGGTGGTTAATGTCCCTCCCAGAATAAGCATTTTGAAACTAAGCTAACTAAACACACAGGAAACCATAAATTAAATTTGATTTTTAAAATTAAGATTACTCTGATAAAAGCATGAAGAATAGAAGCTTTTCTGTGACTGACTATGAAAGTCAGAGAAAAGAGTACATCCACACTATTCCTAGAGGCAAACTAATGCTGTTCCCAGACTTGGCTGACCAGGTAAGAAGTGAGAGCTGAGAAGAGACTGAATTACGCTGTCACATCAGGAGGGTAGCTAGCTGATCCTGCACTAACTGAGCTTCTGAACTACATTGAGAGGGCAGGATGAGGTGAGCTTGCACTGCCAGTTGATATTCTGTATGTGTCGTGCATTTCTGTGCAGACTCTTAGTTGCCGGCACTATGTCTGGCAGCTTTTAAAGCAGTAAATTTATCTGAAAATTAAGAAGAGTTTTATTGCTTAAACAAGCCCTTTACAACAAAAACCTGCCAAAACCTCCCCTGCCCAACAACCCAATCATAGCTGGTGCATGAAGTAGGCTGTTTGATTTAGCATAAACTGCTTTTTGCAGGGGGAGCGTGTGAAGAGGGAAGAGCACAAATGGCTCCATTTGAGTTCAGATGCATTTCTGATGACTTAAAAAAACAGCTGAAGGGTGAAAAAGTCCTTTGTGCAGCAACAGGGGATTTACAGGGATTAGAGTCACATGTTTAGGAACTGGGAAAGCATTTTTTTTGTATTATTATAAAAATTTTTAAGGACTAATTAATCAAATGATGATGAGAGGAATTGCTTTTGATTTAATACATAGATGCATAACTTTGGTTTGGGAGCGATGGGTCAAAAGGGTCCCATTATTACTCATGGGTAACTGACTGGGGTGCTTGAATTCAGCAGGTTGGTTCAGCATGATGAGTGGGCAGACCTTAGGCAGTTTTTTAATGAAGTGCTGTGACAGATGCACACAGAAAATTCCAGGGTGATTTACATCCTCTGTGATACTGCAAAAGACAATAAGATTGCTTTCAGGGAGAGTGAGGAGTTTTGCCTTTAACATTGCTCATTTTATTCAACATTTTTATTTCTAATCCTCTGTCAGAAATACCTGCAACTTCTAATGGTTTCATATATTTGTGAGGTAGCTCCTGACCCCTGTGAACCCACAAGTGTGATCACACAGAGGACACTTATTCCCTGGCAACTTCGATGCACGCAATACATGAGCACTTAAATGCAAGCACTAGCAGAAATACAGGAGAAAAAATACATCTACGGAATCTAGTTACATGTGCCTAGCATGCCAGGTCAGCAGATATGATCTGTTGCTTCAGAGGTTCAGAAATGTTCATTCCTGAACTTTGCAAACAGTTTTCTTTAAATTCTGAAGGGTTTGTATGAATTAATTGAGTTTTTATTCCACATTGCCAATTGAAATACGGATTTTGCTAAAATTGGAAGAAAATTAGGATGCAGGAAATAAGGTTAATAGGCACATTTGGGTAGAATATACCTACCACATACACATGCAATAAAATTGATACAAAAACAGTCTTAAAAAATTAGTATTTATTATCTTTTTCCAGGAATCCAATGTCTTATTAGGGATTATTTTATATCATGTTCTGCATGCAAGGCAAAATGTATTTCACCCTGAGAAACATTATGAGACATAAGATTTGAACTCCAGAAACTGAAGCCTTTAAAAAAAAAAAGAAAAAAAGAACAAGCTCTTTTCTGCCCTTGAAACACCCCAACCAGCTTGAAACAGCATGGCCACCTGCCTTCTGCATCCAAAAGAGGGACCTGGTTATTTGAGGAAGTGGTCTTTCCCCTGCCTGTGATTTTAAAGTAATTCCTCATTTAAATACATCAAATTAAGTGTGGACATTGGTATTAAGCATGTATCTAAAACTACAGATGGAGGAATTTCAGTCAGAGAAGCTTAAAAGAAATTGTGATAAAGATTAATATTTTCCATTTTATTTTAACGGAGAGTAGCATGTTAAAGTTGAAAATATCAAATGATGAATTTTCTTCTACTTGAGTGAATTTAGAAACCTCCCACAATCAATGAGGAAGGAAGAGCCACCATTGTAACATGCAAGACATTTGTCAGGTTTACCTGCTTGTGAGCGTGGTCATAAGAATTGATGTGGTTGTCAAACTCCTGGTGTTTGTGGTACTGCTTGTCACACAGTTCACAGTAGAAGTTCGCCTTCACATCCTCCAGAGCCTTGGCTGCAGCTTTCTCCTTCTCAGCGTAGTCCTGCAGAGGCAGAAGCAAAGGGAGACACTTCACCTGAGATCATGAACTGCTGCTTCAGCAGCTCTTTTCATCACCCACGTTACAAGCACTGGACAGCTAAAACGCCAGACTCCATCCCAAACATGCTAAGGAGGTTTTGGTCTTAAATTGGATGTAATAAAAGAGTTGTGTTTCTTGGAGAGGTGTTCTGACTACTCATTGTAAGTTCTGCAGCAAAAAAAGTAGTGAGGAATGGGGTGCAGAGGAATAGCATCAGGATACTGCCTAGCTCCTGGGCAGGGAAGCTGAGCACTGAAGAACAAATAAACCCGCAGTGTTAACTCTGACACCAGCCCCAGATTGCCCCAACATCTGTCTGCTCTTTCAGGCGCACAAGAAATAAACTGGTTTAATCTGATACTACAGCAGATTTTATTTTGTGTTCTGCTTTCTACCTTCAATGAAATATTCAGTGGGGGCAGGCAGCAGATTGTTATGGCTGGCTGAGATTTCCCTGGAGCAGAGCCTTTTCCATTCCTCGCTGCCCTTCCCAACATTTGCATGAGGGGTCACACCATCCAGCCTACCCAAACTGAAAGTAGTTCTTGCCCGCCTGACACAGGCCACAACCTCTGAGGAGATCGCTAGCTCATGTCCAGGCTCATGCAAACACAGCTGAAAACAGGGAAAACATGATTAGTCCCGATATAGCCACCTTCCATATCTCCCCAGTGACACAAGGGAGCACTATGGAGAGACAAATACTTCAATTCAATACATAATATTAGGTAAAAAGAGAAAACTTCAAACACAGGAGTCAAAAGTTGCTGATCTCAAATTAATGCACTTAAATAAAGGGCCTGATATGCAAAATTGGCAGCAGCCTTTGTCAATCTTATTTCTTTAAAAAGTCCTTCATTATACTGTTATTATTATGACACTTAAACATTTTGCATTAAAGGGCAAACTTCTGACAAGGAAAACAAGAACAAAAAAGTTGGTAGAAGCTATTCATTTTATATTCATAATGACAAGCTGATACTTCTTGAGTGTATGTAATATATTGCCAGGGATTGCAGTAATTCATCATTCGCTGTATCATTTTACTCTCCTAAAGAAATGAGCACTTTCTGCTGCCAGGCTTTCCACACTATGCAGCCAGTGTTGTCTGCTGTCCACATGCTTTCACCACTCTTTGCATGACAAACTCAGAGTACACCAAAGCCAGGACACACTGCACATCTTGGACAGCACTGCTCCAGGGACCAGAGCAGGGTGGAGGCTGGGGTTTGGGCGTGGCAGATCAACACGAACGTGCATTTTGAGCCCTTCAAAGGGGGAAGGACTTTCTTAATGAGTGACACGATTCAAGCCTGAGACTTGGCCAAGCCACCGTATGCTGTTTGTTACTGTGACACACTGAACTCTGCACAGCCCTGTGCTGTGAGCCCTTCTGCTTTGCTCTGGTCTTTACACGCTCAGACCAGTGTGAGTACATCTTTTTTGCGCCATAGTTTTAGAGGCTGCCTTTGCTAGAGAGATTAAACTTGGCTGTCTAGAAGTCAGGTGTGTGGGTAAGACAGTATCCTAAGCTTCCTCTGTAAGAAACAGAAAAATGCTAGACACTGCCAAAGGGTTATTAATCCCATCTATTTCAAAAACCCATTTTAGGATGAGATTAAATTCTCCAGAGATTCTAACTCTCTCTGGCCACTGCAAGGCTCTAAATTACTAACCTGGCCTACATCCTTAATTCTTAGACAGCTGAACTCAAAGATAATATATTCTATAATGTATTTCTTTAGATTCAATTCTAAATCTCCCCATGAAACCTGCATGAACTGACCTACTCGAAGACAGGAGGTCAAAGGGGAACACAGTGCCCAGAATTTTGATTTTACATCTTATTGATGATAACAATGACATGCCTGTTCCTCCCAGAGGGAAAACATCCAAATAAATCTCTTTCCTGCAAGCATACAGTTTAGGTGGGTCAATATCCTACAGTACACTCAGAAAACAACTAGCCTGAGCTAACACTTCTCTGGTTGAGAAGCTGCTCAATTATGGTCGTTAATACTTGATTGTATCAGGAGAAATATTCTCACAATCAAATAGTTAAATAGCTTTCATTAGTTATTTAAATTTACAGAGCCCATTAAAAAGTGATACTTTTCAGCTTATCCTTCAGACCCATTGTTTTGCTAGCATTAATTATTCACCAGGCCTTTGATATAATTAAAATGCATAAATTAGAATGTGGATGCAATAGTATTAATTATGCAGAGATGTCTTCCTTGGAAGTCAAGTGTTGGAGGCAACACATTTTTATTCTAAACTGGTAAAAATGTATGTTTTGCACTCACTGGAAGCCAGCCAAAGCATAATTGTTTTGGGGGAGGAGCTGTGGGGTTTTTTTGTTGGTTTTTTTTTTTCTCTTGGCCTGAACTGTCAATTAAATGTTTACAACCTGCTCCATCTTTGCTTCTGCTGAAGGAGAAGTCTAATCGTTTGGGGCGAACACACCACATTACTGTCTGTAAAGCTTGACTGAAACTGCTGCTCATGAGCATTCCAAACCGCCAACTTTATCTTTCTCAGCAGAAATTAATACTGTTCCCTTCGCATAAAGATGTTTTAAAATAGCAACAAGGCAGATCCCAGGTGCATCCTAAGATAATCACAACTACCTCCATTGCCTCATTGCTTAATTATGCTTGTCTACCACAGCGAAAGACATAACTTCCTGCTTGCTTATCGATCAGATGCAGGGAAATTGAATGCCACATCACATACCTTAGAAAGGTCATGGATTTTTCTTTCTCTACAAAGATGTAGGAACTTCCTTCACTACTGTAAATTGTGCATAGTCAAATAAATTTTCACGTCCAGACTTCTAATATCATCTCACTAGGATTATATAGACCGATGGACAATTCTGGCATGATAAATGTGATCACATGAAAGAAAATCTATAGAATTACACCCGTAGAAAACATACATGATCATGAAGGCTTGATTACACCAATGCAGACACAGGCAAGCAGGGAGATGCACCAATGCATTTTGACCTGTGGATTTTCAATGGTAATGAATGCAAATGTCACAGTCTCATAAATTTTATTCTGGATCATACCCTCCGTAGTAATGGCACATAGCCTGGGTAGACATGCGTATACTTATAAGACAATATAAGTTAGCAGTTCTGTCTTTGAGCCATGGACAGCAGTGGAGTAAGCTGATGTCAGGGGTGATGCCATCCTTGTAGGTAAGAACTAGAAACTGTGGGTTAATCAACTTTGTGGTGCTGGATGCAGTGTGGTGTATAAGGATAAACAAGTGCAGAATCTGTATCTGAATGCGTTTTTTCTGGAAGCCTGCAAAATGTTTCTGTGTTATAGATTGTAATTGCATTCACATCAATTTGACCCACAGAGGCAGATAACTGTAATTGTTTATATATTCGATTAATTTTAAAAAATACTTCTATTGCATGTTAGGCTAGAAGTGCTTTTACTTAGCAGCTACTTTTGCAGTATGCTTCTTATTGTGAAAATGTAATTAATGGTAGCTGACATTTAATTTTCTAATATAGGGAAAATCAATGAAAAATCCCATGTAACTGAGTTTTCTTGAATGTTGCCACTGACATCTAGTCAATTAGAAATCATTTATTAAATCCACAGTCTGTAATAGATATTTAATAGACTGCATGGCCATTAAAGGATGCTGATCTAGACAAAACAATACCACATTTCTTGTCTCAGTAACTGATAGTAAATATATCTGCTGTGTTCAAATGGACTAAGGTGAAAAGTAGGTCACTTGATACAATAAAACTTTGGGACAAATTCTCTACAAACGCACAGATTTCTAAAAATACAGTGGAGTGAATTCAGGGTGCTTGTAATAGAACATGAGAAAAATATAGCATCATTAGCCCACTTTTGATTACCTGTTTCTAAATTGAAACACAAAATTAGTGACAAAACAGCTAACTCACATTAATGCAGAGCTCAGTAAGTGACAGACTGCTCCCTCTTTGGGGACATAAGCAATCAGAGTTTGGTAACTTAAATATAATTTTGTGAACCAGATCAGATATGAATGCAAGAATTAAATACTTATGCAACTACTGCAGTGCTTCTTGGGAGTTCTCAGACTAGAGGTTAAACGAGAAATAGGACAAATATAAGCGCATGAATTAGCTACAGATTACAGCCTACATCTAAGACTTTTAAACATATTTTCAAAAGTGATTTAGATAACAAAATGAATTGTGATTATGTATGAAATTTATGAATGATACTAATTAACAGCACAGGGCATAGAAATGCTTTAGGGACCAGGATCAAGATTCAAAATTACTGTAATAATTTTCCGATATGGTCTTAAATCAGCAAGATAAAATTCAGTAAGGTGTGTGTCAGGTGCTGCACTTTGGAGAGGGAGATCACATTCATCAATACGGGATTGTGAATAGCTGAGTAAATGCAAATGCAAGGAAAAAGGTCCAAGAGTTAGAGCGGAAAACAAATTAAATGAAAGTCAACAAGGAAAGTCAAGGCAAATCACATTCTTATATGTTAATAGCTATGTTATAAGTAAGATGCTGAGGGTAATTTTTCCACCTGATTCAGTATTGGTAAAATGTCAGCTGTAAAATACGGTTTGGTACTTTTACAATAGCAAATAACTTGGCTTCCAGAATCTGGCCCTCTATCATTCCCACTCCACGTGCAATAGTTCATTCTCAGGCTTTTTCATTTCTGAGCTCCCTTTCAGATAAAAATGATTGCAGTTCCAGAATAATATTCGGTGCAAGGACCACACTCTACAGGCAGCAAATGTGAGACACCACCAGCCTCTCCATGCCCTGTAGTCTTAGGAAAACCCAAACAATTTTTCTTAAGGAAAGCAACACTTTCATGCCATAAAAACACATGCAGCATCATGCCACGAAAGAACCACCCCAGCAGTGGTTTAATGTAGCCTTTGCACTTCTTCATACAGACTGAAATCAAAACAAACATAATAATTACACCTGACAGTACCAGACAGACTTGAGGAGACAGGGCAAGTACAGACATATGGACAGCTTGCCCTGGATGCTTTCTGGGGAAGACCAAAGTGTAGACGTAGCCTTTGAGACAGTTTGCTTCCCACAGTTTGAGAAAGGCATAGATGTACTTGACAGATCTTTGAGCAGAAGAGAGGGATAAGAGGTTTAAAATTAAGTTACATGCCCAAATTAGGCAAACTAGATCTCAATCTGTAATTCACACTTTCATTGGATCATTAATTGTAAACAACACTTTTGAGTGAAATGTATAGAACTACCCAGGTCAGTACAGAACATCTCTGGGTAGTCAGGACCTGTGCATAGATGTGTAGAACCAGCAATTTTAGAACCTTCATTTTGACTGCTTGTTCACCACATCCTCCTCATTCACCAGTTTCAGGGATACCTGCACATAATTTTTATGTCCTTATGTATTTTCCTCTGCAGCTAGAGTGAGACAGATATTAAAAGACCCTTAAAACTCAGCAGGCAGGTGATAGAACGCAGGAAGTAATCAAAGTACTTGTGTGCAGTGTGAAACTTGAGTACCACAAAAATGTCCTGATATTAGGATATGTAACTGAACATCAGCTTGGTTGAAATTAATGAACTTTTCCCCCTGAAAGCTCTCTTTTTTTTTCCTCCCTGGAGAAGACTGTTCTCTTACCTAAAGACTTTCCTAGGGAAGATTAGCTGTGGAGATAGAATAAAAAGGAAGTGATTTGTTCAGCTGCAGTAGCTGGCAGTACAGAATATTTTCATTTATCTCATATATGTTCTGCCATTCTCCACCTTGAAAACTCTATGCATAGTTTCTGCCACTGTGAGATCTACTGTGAGGAATTACAGAGTTATTTATTGCAAAGGATTTTTCCTTCAAATGCAGTAAATGCTGTCATTCTCAGCTGACTCATAGCAGGCAACACCTAACTTCTGCAAATAAATACATCTTGATATTTCTCACACTCAGCCAATTACAGCAACATTTTCAATTACATGCACATCCATTTGCTACTAGAATGCTGAGAAGCGCGATGCTTTTAGCAGGTCCTACATGCCTCTCAGAGCACAAGCCTGCTGGGACTAATAAGACATGTAAACCAATTCCTAATCTGTTTACTTTCAAAATCATCACTGCTGATTGTAAAAAGCCTTTTAGGACAAGAGAATTCAAAGAACACAAGTAGATCTATTCAGATCTTCTGAAAATCCTTTATTGTCTAAGACACATTGCTGCTTCTGGTAACTTCATAAAATAATTGAAATTTGAGATTTTCGATACACATTTTCAACATTTTAAATGTTGAAAACTCTTTGCTGTGCATATAGGGGGCATTTTTCAAACATCCCAATGTGATTCAACATTTTTCTCCTCATTTTCAGAAACTGGTGTAACTGAGGGAGCTGCATATATTGTATTTTCTGTAAATGGGATCAAGAGTTAACCTGCAAAGGCAATAAGGTACCTAACTGTACGTTACATACAAAATTCCATCTATTTGGTATAATTTTTAGAGAAATATATAATTAATCAAATTCCAGAGTTTAGATCATTTTATATTGAAAACGGATATATCTAAAAGGAAGTACATGATCTTTTTCACTGGCATAGAGTTAATTTTCTTCATAGTAGTCTAGTTTTAAACTGGGGTTAAACCATGACAAAGTAATTATCATAATATAGTTTATTTAACTGAGAAAAAACTGCCTGGAATTGCATGCAGTGCAGAAATAAGAGTTCTGGGATAAACAGTCAGCTTAAAGAGGGTACTAAAAATAGAGTGGAAATAGCATGAATGGAAAGAAAGCTCCATTTGAGAAAATCAAGGGATAAAATGGAGATCAGTGATGAGTACTGTCCCCACAGGTCCATATTAGGCCCAGTGCTGTTCAGTACCATCATCGATGGCATAGTGGGATCAAGTGCACCTACAGAAAGCTTGCAGATGACAAGAAGATGAGTGGTGTGGTTGACATGCCTGAGGGATGGGATGCCATCCACAGAGAACAGGAAAGACTCAACAAGTGGCTGCATGCGAACCTCATGAGGTTCAACAATGCCAAATGTAAGGTCCTGAACCCGAGTCAGGGCAACTGCCAGCTGTAAAAGAAGGTGATAAAGGATCTGGTTCTGTGTATTAACCAACTAGTGAGATGCAGATTAAAAAAAATAAATTGAATACAGCAAATACACAATTTCCAAATAGACTGGGAAATATCCTCAGGCACGAAGACCAAATGATATATATATATATAAAGACTTCAGGATATTTAGGCTGGAATCCATAAGGTTTCTCACCATCAATGGAAAAGACTTAAGGACAACTTTCACATTGAAGTCGCAAGTGTCATTTTAAGATGAAGCATGATATATTTATGAGGGGGAATATATGATGCAATTTCGTTGACTAAATTTGATTTGCAGATTTAGGAAAATCTGAAGTTACACTAAATCTGCTTAATGATTAATGTGATGCTGCTTGATTTTTATCTCTGAGCTTCATTGTTAATCTATGCTCTATATTAATGCTAGCATTAGCATTTGACTTACTGCTTTGAAAGAATTTCCAAGCATAAAGTCATTAAAGAACAATTTCAAAATACAAATGCTGCCATTAAAGAAAAAAGTAAAAATTGTTGCAATTCAGTACCTAGAGCAATAGCCTTAAGAAGATGAAGAAATATGACTCAAGGACAGCCTGAGAACACAAAGAGCATCAGAATTGTCAAAATTACTGGTGGTAGCGGATGAAACAATTTCTGGGGTAACTGGAAACAGATGTGGTTTTCTTACAGTTAGGGTTATATTCTAGGAATTTAAAAGCAAGTTCTAAGAGCTTCATGCGTAAGATTAAAAAGATAAAAAAATATTGAGGATCTCAATATATTTCCAGCTACTCTGCAGATATGGTGATTGATGTAACCACTCTAAATCTATGCCCTACTAAAGGGATCACTGAATTTACATGTCAATATGACTGTGGAAAAATGTAGGTAGAATACGAATGGTTGTTTGAAGTTGGACAGAAGAACCGTTCCTGTTAAGGAGAAGAAGAAAAAAAACCCATCATTCACTTTTTCCTTATAGTCCCACTTTTCTGCGCAAATGAGAGTCCTTCAGTGAATCTGATTGCGACGTTTTTGTCTGCCTTCTATTCAAAGTCAATTCCTTCAATTTGTTCACTGATTCATACTACTTTATCTCTCCTCCTCTCAGGTAATCATTTCTTTTATTCCTTTTCTGATGAGTGAGGTATTATCAATTAATCTGAAGAGTTAGTCCTCCATTTATGTCTTACCGTTCTTGCTTTTCCACTTGCGATTTTTAGAGTACAATGCATGTTCTAGCACTGCATTTAATGGATTGTGTGATGTATTTCTTTGTCTGTCACCTCTTTTCAGATTAAACCTAGTTGACATTTTTTAAGATCTTTGTACATATTGACCTAAAGTCTTCTTCTGTAGAACATAATGGAATTTAACTTACATGTAGTGTCTTTCATGTTTGAGCTAGCTAAAAGCGCTTTGCAATGATGATATTGATCGTGCAGTAGTAGTGTAGGAAATACAGCATTTGATATGAGCATAATAGTTATCACACAACTCATATATGGCTGTTACAACCATTTTTATTAAGTGCCTTTTTCACAAAATACAGGCTAATCATATCAGATAGCTATTTATAGTCTTTAATACCAATAGCATTAAACATTTAAATCTCTCTCTTTTAATATTGTTGGACTCTTTCTTTCCAGATACTGTAGTATTAAAACCAGTTAATGTAGACTTATTCAATATCATAAATGATGCAATATGTCTAATATCAGTGGGTTTCTTTGCTCATACCAACAGAGAAAAATTTTTAATTTTATGATAAAATATTAATAAATCCTGATTGGTCAATTTATTTTCCTCTATTATGTATGTTTACAATCTACTTCAGAAAACGTCTTACAGGGTAAGCATTAATCATACATTTGAATTATATTTATACTGTTCACATTCTCTTAAAACTCATCCATAAAATACTGCATCATTGTTGAACTGTGTAGCATTTGATGACAATATTTGAACCAGAAATCAGGGTATTTATGCAAGTTAGCTTTTCACGTATTCTTTTTTATTATTATTATTATTTTCTTAACAGAGGCCCAGAACACTGATTTATGAAAGCTTTGGTTTTTCTCAGCATTTGAGGTTGCCCAAGGGAAAAAGAAAGAAGTTCAAATTGCTCTATGAAGTCCAAATGGAAAAAAAAGTTTATTTACACACGCATATATCCCTCTTCTTCTGCCGCTCCCCAAATGCATTCATGTGAGTTATAAAATTCTATATACTTTTTTCTGTTAACTCATCAATTTTATACAAGCTACAATTCTGTGACCTGACCTAAAGCAAAAAAGAATATTTTCATTTAGATGAAAGTATAATATTTGCGTTCTGATTGGAAAAAACGCATGGGAGAGAGAGAGGGAGCTAGGAATGACATGAGTGTGACGAGAAGGATGGAACAGAGGGTGGAAGGAAGGAAGGAAGGAAGGAAGGAAGGAAGGAAGGAAGGGATGGAAGGAAGGAAGGAAAGAGAGTGCTCAGCTGCTTCCCATGCTCAGACACAGGGAAGAAATCAAAATACTT
>VZRR01013707.1:65211-128874 GCA_013398015.1 Oreocharis arfaki
AGGAAGGAAGGAAGGAAGGAAGGAAGGAAGGAAGGAAGACTTTTTTTACCTCTATTTTAGCCAAGTGCGTTTGGCTTGAAACTCACCCTACAGCACAGATGGTGATAAAATTAGTTAACTTTTAAATACAAATGGACACTCAGCTTGTAGATTAATGGCACCATTATGGCAATTTGCAAAGTAAAACTCTCTGCCATCCCATGTTCTTCAGCCATGATGCAGGAAGAACTGCCTGGTAGCAGCCCAGGTATCCAAGTGCCAAGTAGTTTCCTTCACAGTTTTCATGCTCAGCGTACAAAAAACTCCAGGGGCACACAACAGAATCTTTACATCCCATGATTTCCTGCTCGATTTACAGATGATCCTGCATAACTTTGCATCTTTATTCTCTTGCCTTCTGTTTTTTCTGGTCCTTCCTTTCCTTCAGGTTACAACCCATGGCAGAGACAGAATCCTGGTCCTTCCTGCCAGTTTCTGTGTTTACCAGGCTGTGTAATTGGTAGTGATGTTCATTAATCAGCTGTAAGTCTGACATATTTTTGATTACTTATCTATAAAAAATATATATATATATTTAGGCAGAATATATCTTTAGAGCAAATTCCTGGCCTTCATGAGGATGTGGAGAAACCCCCATGCTCACAATCAGTCGTGACACCTTGTGCCATTTATCAACTTCTTTGTCTGTGCTATCACCCAGGTTAAGGACATGTTGCAAAATGGCAGGAAGGGCTATCAAAAAATGTTGGCCTAAAATGCTCCACCCTATCCTCACATCTGGGTGAAGTGCCTTCCCAGAAGCTGCATAACAAGCCACAGTTGTAGCTGCCTCCACCTCCAGCCCAGGCTCCAGTATGGCTGGATTCAATGGAAGCTTTACTACTGATTCTAATGAGACCATAAGATCCAGCTATAACAAGCAGAAGTGGGAAAACAAAACAAACAAAAAGTAAGATACAATTAAATCCAGGGGAATTTACTGAGATTATTCAAATTAATAAAAAGGAGGGTGAGCACATTCTTTCAAAGACAGATTTGAAACTGAAAAAACATGGTGTGGAAAAGGAAAATACCTGTTTATATCCAAAGACTACATTTTTTTTCCCGATGCGGTATTTTGTAAGTAAAATACTAACATGTTACCAAATTGATAGCAAACATCTATTGTGCTCTTGAATTTATCATATAAGATTGTTGGTATTGAGAACAGAGCTGTATAATACAACATGCAATTTAAAATAAAATGTCAGTGTCTGGGACACAAAAGATCTTAAACAGACACTTTGTGGAACAAATAAAAGATGATCCATCCTCATCTTCCCTCAGATGAATAAACTATATAACACAGAGCTAATTCT
Organism: Oreocharis arfaki; assembly: GCA_013398015.1. NCBI lineage: Eukaryota > Metazoa > Chordata > Aves > Passeriformes > Paramythiidae > Oreocharis > Oreocharis arfaki. The sequence continues at coordinate 66,570 of VZRR01013707.1, forward strand.
GTCACAAGTACTTGGTTGGGAATATGTTACCCAGACGTAATGAGCACTTCTAGTGCTGCTGTGGAGACCTGAGGCTTCCTGAGACAACAACTCAAGCAGCTGATTGCTGCTTGATGCTGTAAAATGAGGCCTCCTGGGGTGTCCATTAATCCCACGAATTTACTGAACACAGGGCAAAGTAGAGGTGCTTGATTTCAGAAAAATGAGCCAGGCTGGCATCTCTCAACTTAAGAATAATTCTGGCTTCACCATCACATATTATAAATACAAATGGGGAGTTCTCAGCTCCAAGAGTACCATCATTAAATTTCTTGCCTTACTGTGTCACATTTCTAAAGAACGAGTCTTAAAGAAATGACTGAATTTATATCCATTACAGATGCTCTGGATTCTTCTTTATTTTTTAACTGTGATTCTGTATTGAATATTTAATGACTTTAGTGCTACATAAGTAAATAGAAGTAGTTCCTAACTTTGATTTTTATAACCTGTTTTAGTCCAACCATTTGCGTCATGAAACAATGCACAATCTTATCAGGTAACGGTGCATCTCCTTAATGAATATGAATACAAGTGTGTGAGCTCTCTAATTCTTGATCTAATTAAAACAGATGACTCAATGAATTAATGATGAGACATTTCCTTCCAGTATTAAAAACCTACGTAGTAAACTGTCTGTTCTTAAATAAAATGCAACAAACAAAAAACGTGATTGTAATCTCAGTGGTTTGTCACTGGCTTCACTAGGCTGAGGCTTGGTTACATAACTATATGTATGAAAGCAGAAGCAAAGGAACAGCATTTTCATCTGGACACTCTAAGTCATACTGTCTATTTTTTCGGTAGTCCTGAAAAGAGCAGAGAGTTGGACTTGATCATCCTTCTGGGCCCTTCAAACTCGAGATATTATATGACTTTCTGATTCTTGCAGCAATGCAGTCCTTTAGTACATTGAGAATTCACTGAATTGCCCGAGAGGGTCTGGGGACCACACTCGGTGTTTTGTGTAATGTCAGGCATGTACCCACAATCAATCTGAATGCAATTAATAAACTATTGGGTAACTCAGATAGAGTTGGTACTTAGAATATGAATGAAAAGTTTAACAAAGAATTAATGTGGATGGGCAGAAAAAAAACTCAACAAGTTTTCATAGCAAGTATATTAATAAGCCTGGGGGAGTTACTTTATGGGATGTTTTTCTTGTAATTACTTCCCTTCTGCACAAACTTTCTACGGCCACAGTTTCTAAATTTTGCTATTTTGAATCCATTCCATCAACACTTCACTGCTTACATTTTGGTTCAAAGCAACCTGTTCTAATGAATTTCCATTGCTGGTGATTTCAGGCTACTGCACTTAACTTTAATCCCAGAACAGTTTTTCCCTACTCTGTCAATATACTGTCTGGAAGACCCAACAGAAAATTAGCCATTACAAGATTTGATGTATTAATGTGTACATTATACATCATTATACATTAAAAATGTGCTGGATTGTTCTGAGCTGGCTCACACTGATATCAACAGCCATCTGACGGGACATGTGTCTCACTAGAGCAAATACTCACAACCGTCTCCCATACATTCGGGGAATAACACAAGTGCACTGCAGAAATGTACAGAAAATAATATTTTTGTCAGGTCTCATTGCCTGTATTTAGAGATAGTCTCCACAACTTTTAATACAAGTACTATGCCATGGGAAATTTGTAAAGAAGTTCTGGTTGAATTCATTAGGGCTGTGACCAGTTCATTCAGGAAGTTAAGTCTGTAGTAATTTTAAAGCAATCAGTCTTTCATTTGCATCACGACAGGTGTGAACAAATGAGATTCAAACTTCATAATGGCAGTTACTCCTAGCCTGAAATTTTTCTTTTTCCCCATTTGAGAGGAACACAGCTCTTAAACACTGGATGCTCAACCATATTCAGTGACCTCTACACAGAAAATTCCAGTTATGAATTCAGTACAAGATCTTCTCGTGTATTCAAAATACCTATCCTGTTCTGGAAGAATAACTGTGACAAGTTTTGCTGGAACTGCTCTATATGTTTAACAGAGAAAAATAAAAAAACAAGTATGTCCATATGTGAAGTATATGGTCATCTCTGTCTTCTCTAAGACAATTTGTCATATGTTTGCATAAACTTATATTTAATATTCAAAACATCATTCTGAAGCTTGACTGCCTTCCACACTGAGTACAGTGCCAGAACTTTGGCCTCATCATGCTCAGCTTTACAGCACGGGACTTGTATGCACCTTCCTGGAACCTGTAGGGCTGCAGTAGCCATCACAGCTGCCTCTTGTGAGCCCCGTGTAAATCCAGCATGTTAAAAGAGATATCATCTGGAAATAACAAGAGAAGAAATGGGCCTTTATGTGTCCTTCCTTCAGGGGTTGGGATGCCTTCCTAAAGTCAAAAAGCTAAGCAATTCCTTGCAACTTTGGCCTCCCCTTCATGTCTTGCCCACTCGAAGCTGCATTTTCTGCTCAATTTGGGAATGTGGTACTGCATTTATTCATGTTCCTTTTCTAATCACCAGGAGGACAGACGAGTTCAGTACAACACTGTACGCTTCCAGCACCATGGAGAAAGTGAAAGCAAGCACTGAATGGCAGGAATAGGATTTGCCTGTAGGTTTGCAGTTGTGCCAGAAATAGCACCCCATGTTCCACCCTTAGCCCAGTGAACTGCATGACTACATCTTCAATAATTTTAGTGAGTGAAGATATCTAGAAAGCATGGAAAAAATGTGACAAAAAAGATGACTGGAAAATAAAGGAAGAAATGACAAAGTACTGGAGGAAATGTACAAGGGAAAACATAGCCATGGAAGATGATGGAAAGAAAATCTTCCCACTAATTTCCTAAGTGAAGAGAAACCTCAGCATATTGATATATATTCTTCAACCTCTGTCTGTTTAGTATCTGTAGTATAGTATGTATATATATACATAAACCTCTTTTATAGTTCCATCTAATATATATATTACATACTTCATATTATTATACTACTACAACAGTAGTAAAATTGTGATGTAAATATGATCTATATAATACCAAATTAATTTTAATTTCACATTACTAGATTTTTTATTATGTTATTAATATTTTTAATTGATATATGATATTATTGAATATAAGTTATAAGAACTTGGCATCACTAAATCTAAATAATGCTTCAACATTATACTCTGCTGTGAGGAGAAATAGTGTTACTACTATCCCTGCTACCAATTTGGCTCTCCGAATAACCTGTATTTTCACAAATCACTTCAAGTAAACATATGGTGCCATCACTTCCTGCACAGTATTAATATCTTGAAATTTACAGTGGAGTGCAGATTTTATGGGAATGAGTATTTGAGATTATTTTAAATGTACAAAATTCTTGTTTTCATAATTTTTGATTTTACGGTTAATGCTGAAAAACAGCTTTTTCCAGTTCATTTCATTTTTACTGAAGATGCCATAAAAGAGGAGGCCACTTACAATAATGAGAGTTTATGACAAGTTAATCTTTTAATAATACTCACATTTGTCCCTAGTTTCTCTCTTTCAGATTTTAACTCAGTCTAATAATAAATATAACAATTTTGGCTGCTACTCAAGATAAAACATGCAGAGGTCAATGAACTAAAGTATTTTCTGCAGTAGATACTTTTTAAAAATTTCTATTCGTAAAACTTATAGTTAAATCCTGGCAATCCTTATCACAACTGTTCAAGATGCACTGTTCTAAAACAAGCACTTGCTTGGTTATGCATGCATAATAAACCCTCTTACTGAATTTGCTTCTCCTTACCACATCTTCATTTGCAAATGTAATGCACGCTTGCATGCAGAATAGGATAACGAAATTAATGTCAGGCTTATATTTTCAATAAACAAAAAAGTAGTCAGCATACAATAAAATAATGGAAAATTAAAGTGACAAAGCAAACAAGATATTCATACAACAGGCACAAATCCAGCCCATTTCAGGCATTATTTAATTCAGAAGTTATACTCCTGCCCAGAAAATTTACTATCTATCAAACAAACAAACAAAAAAATCTGGGGTTTTTTAAACACTAATTGCTCACCAAGACATTTTCTGAAGTTACTTCATTTCTGCTCAGATCTTGTATTTGATAATTAGTTGTATTGCCCAGAAATGTAATGATGTGGCACTGGCATTTAATTTTGGAATAAATTCAACCCTGCAGAGAAAATCTACTTGTGATTCTCTGCCCCGCCTTGAGCAAAATTTAGGAGCTTGACTAGAGTTCTGCACCAGGTTGAATTCCATTTACAATGAGTGCGAGTGTGCAGATTTAAAACAAAATTTTAAAGTTACTGGAGGAAAGGCAAAGGCTGCAGATTTAAGTGGAATTTAAGCTTATTTTCCCCTTTGTTTTCAAGTTCAAGCAAAAAAACCAGGAGGGAATTCTAAAATTCTCATGCACAACAGTGGCTTCCATGCTTGCATTCATCTTGGTCTCATTGAAATAAGGCTTCTGTCTTCTAGTCCCTCGAGCTGTTGAGGGAATTTGGGATTGGTTGAATTCTAGGATTGCAAAAGCTGTTCGTGGGCTCTTATCAGATTCTGGAACCTTGTGTTGAAGTACAGTGTCATCATTGCTCTGGTATAACACTATCTGTAGTTCAGCCAATGTTGTAGTGTATAAATTTGATTTTAAAGTATTGTGTTAATTCGTAAGCTCTCCCAATGGTTGGCTCATTCCCAAGGGTTGTACCCCACCCCTCCCTTGTCATTCAGCCTGCTGTATCTCCTCCCCTTTGCTTAGTCCTGCCCATGTTTCTAGAATCTTCCCTGTTCCTTGATCTCCCATTGGTTTGTGTAAATCACCCCACTCCTTGCTCCCCCCTGGTTGTGTATACATTGTGTCAATCTACCCTAGACCCTTCTCTGTTGTACCCCCATTGGTTCTGTGTTTGTTCCCTCCCCCGGTATAAAACCCCTGGACCCTCCATTTTCTTGGTCTTTGGTCCCTGGACCTTTCACCCTAAATGAATCTTGGAACCCACACCAAACACCTCTCCCTCGCCTTTGTCCTGGCCTGTGCTGAGCCACCAGTGCCAGCCTGGGTGAAACTGCCCATTGCAGCAGCAACCGAGAGAGCGCTGGCTGCGAGCGTCGCCCTCACGTCCTGGGCTGCCCCGGCTGAGCACGACAAGCCAGGGCACCTCATACAAGAGATTTGAGAATGTGAAAGCAAAAGGAAATTAATTGCAGTGCAGGCTTGAGAAAATTAAAATACCTGTAAAGTATCTATATTTGAGGCTATGTACTTTATTTTTTTTTTATCTATTTGTACTAAAAAATTTTAAAAAACAGATATCAAGCAGGGGTTCTTAAGGGAATGTGGCTGCCTTTGGCTTATTATTTTGGATCAGAGCAGTAGCAAGCTTCTGAAGCAAACTCAAAAGCCTTCCTCTCTTCCTGCATGTTGGCTTGGTTCAGGAAGCAGCTTTGGTGTGTGCAGCTGGCTTTCTTTCAAGGAAAACTGCAGCATAAGAACTGCCCAGGGTACATGCTAAGTGTGCCTCAGCCTCTAATGGAAACATAAAAGTGCAGACTGATGGCTTATCTTGTAAACACTTTTGAGCCTAATGTGCGGGGGGTACCACTGCTCCTAGTAATCAGCCTAAATCTTGTCCAAAGTGTCTGAACAAGGCTGATGTAGGTGTCTCAAAACCAACTGTTTCAATTCACAGATCCACTCCTGCTAAATGGAATTACTTGTTCATGTAGACAAGGCTTGGCTACATGGTAGTCAGAACAACTTACAATCCCCTTTTGTAATTTCCCCTACCAGATTCTCTACCACATTTGGCCCTGATTCACCTGAACTCAGTAGAACACAAAGGTTTTGCTACATACTAGTAGGCCATTTGTAAACATACTGTATTTTACAGCTCTTCGTTGGCTGACAGCTGGATTGTTAGACTTGTCTCTATCTTTCTGGATTCAAGGGTTTTATGTTAAAAATAGGAGCAATAGCTTGCTGAGTTATGTTAATAAAAACTCACTCCATGGCTCACCCATCAACCTGCATTCAGCCTGTCATCAAAAAGATGGGGTCAAATACTGGGGTTGCTCTGTGTAGAAGTGAAGGACAGTCCGTCATCAGCCTGTAGCTTTAAAAAAACAGAGAAAAGAATGTGAACCCCCAAAGTGAATTTTGCCCCTCTTGAAATCAAGAAAAGTGTCATTGCTAACTTACACAATAAGGTCACTGTGTTTAGGGACTGATTTTTCTTTTCCATCAAGGAGACACAAATATAGCTTAGGTTCTGTAAACTGAAAATTTGATAACACTGCAGGCAGGTCAACTGAAGTGGAACTGGTACAGAAGCATTATCAAGCATCATTTCAATAGCGTGTGGCTGTCTTCCAGGGGTGCAAATATCATTACAATATAGCAAAGCAGTCTACGAACTGGATTAGCTGAACAGCCGTTATCAGCACTCAGGAAAATAGTATCAGTGACTGACTTCACCTGCTTGAGTGGTTTAAATGTCCTGCCTTTCCATGCTGATAACATTTGGCACCGCTTGCAGGCTGAAGAAAGCATGATTTTGGTTGATGTAATTATAGAACCATAGCAATTTTTGATAGAGAAGAAAAGGCATGTATTCTAGGTCATCTTGTCCATCTCCCTGTAACTACATGAAAGTTGCCTGGCCATGTGCCTGAAGTGTATTAGAATAATATCTGCTTTTTTGCTCCTCTGTGGTTTTTTATTGGATTTATTGGGTGGATTTTCAGATTCAGAGCAGCTGAGTTCCCAATAGCAATGCTACTGGAGTCTTTATATAGGGAAAATACTAGTAATTTGTTTTGGCAGAGAAGAATAAGAAGCGAGATGTTGTTTTTAGAAATGTTCAAAAGATTTTACTCGGGGTTTAATCTCCCCAGAGCAGGATGTCTGTATGGGGAAGGACACTTTGGCTTGGTATGGGCAAATGCTTTCCTGCAGTCCAAAGCTGGCAATCTGGCTTGGAGGCAGTCAGGAAATTTGTACTGCCAGGTGGATTTTGAAGAGATTCAGGCGGATTTTGGAGTGAATTCAATATAAAGAACCATTTAGAGGCAGAATCCTCATTAACCAAATTATGCTTCCTGTCCTTAGCTTGCTTTAAAGTACACAAAGTTAGTGTATGCTAGATATGCTGTATGATAGCATCATTGTATCACAGAATGTTTTGGGTTGGAAGTGACCTTAGAGATCATACTGTTCCAACTCCCTGCCATGGGCAGGGATACCTTCCACTAGACCAGGCTGCTCAAAGTCACATCCAACCTGCACACTTTCAGGGATAAGCATCTACAACTCCTTGAGACGACCTGTTCCAGTGTCTCACCACCCTCACTGTAAAGAATTTCTCTCTATTTTCTAATTTAAACCTATCTTCCTTCAGTTTAAAGCAACTGCCCCTTTTCCTACCACTACATGCTATCTTGTATCCCCCTTAAGGTACTGGAAGGTGCTATAAAGTGTCCCTGGAGCCTTCTCCAGACTGAAAAGTGCCAGCTCCCTCACTGTCTTCACAGAAGTGGCCAGTGCTCTGATCATCTCTGTGTCCCTCCTCTGGACTCACTCCAACAGTCCGTGTCCTTTTCATACACTCTATATACAACATTAACCTACAGTAAATGAGAATTTTTGTTAAGTTTCCCATTCATCCCTGTAATGTTTTCTTGCTTGGAGGAGTGCTGTAGTAGACATTTAATTGGTAGTATAAAACTAGTTTTACCCTAGTTATAGGAAGGAATTTTCACTAGCTGTAGTTTTGCCCAGGGTGAATTCTGATGTAAATAATGATGTACCACACATACCATGGGTAGGTGATACAGCACAGATTTGATTTAGTTATAAGAAGACCTACCAATTTATAAAAAGTCAACCAATAAAATTCTATCATCAGTTTTGAATTGTATCCTTAGATTTTTCTGAGGCCACAGAGAAGCATACTGCAGTACATTATCAGTCTGTGGTCGCCTGCTATTTGCACAGCAGTAAGCTTGCATGGTTCCATTAGCTTGCTCAGTTTAGGCACAAAAAGTTCCACCTACAGATTCGATTCCAGGGCAAGAAAAGCTAGAAAACAGATGCTGACCTCTGGCACCCACAGAACATTTCCACACTCAGTTTTCCATTATCCTGGAGGGTGTTCTCATTACCAGCTCCAAGAAAAGTTTTCCTAAGAGTAGTGACGCAGAGAACACTGTAAGAATGATTGCTCCCATGGACTGCCAAAGCATTACATGCAGCTGAGTAACAGAAGATGACTTTAACAAGACAGCCATACTGAGCACAAACTTGTGTAGTCATTAGTGCAGGCCTTTGGAAAGGTATTAATTTCATGACTCTTGACACCTAAGGACAGGTATCTAAAGGTGCACTCACCAGACTCTCCTATGACAGTGAGTCGAGCTCTGGGGTTTGGTTCTGCTGCCCACACACATTCACTGCTACCTGCTATGTGCTTAGTCCTGCTCTGTCAGAGCATCAGTCTGCTTTAGATCTTCTCTCCCACCTGTGCAGTAGCTTTTACCTCAGATGCTCTCAAGGGCAGGTGCACCTAACATCTTGTCAGCAGAGCGTGGACTGTGAGAAGTCCTGCACTCAGGATCCACCTCAGAACAACATGAGCTGTTCTCTAGACTATGTGGCCTGTGTTGGTCAAAAGCTTAATGTGAGATTTTGCGTTCCTTTTGAGATTCCTGTGGTATCAGTGCATCCACACAGGGTTGTTTGATGCACTGGACTCCACCTTAGACTCACACCTTTCTAGAAGAGCTACATGGGAAGCAGATGGAATATCCTTGGGCACTGGAAAATGCTACCAGATGAGGAAGCTCAGGTAGCTGAATCCTGTCAGTTGCCCATTTCTAGGGAAGAGATGTTTCTAGATGTTTCAGTCTGGACATGAATATAATTTGGGAATGTGGATCCAGTGCTTACAGAAAAGGGAAAAACTGAAACCTTTTCAAATCTTTTCTGCTGGCGCTTGTAGCTGACAAGGGAAGGAGGCCAATCCCATCAGATTAGGATGTGAATTTGGAGACCTTTTCAGTTTTTGACTGCCAAACTTTAAAAACTTCAAACCATCTTCTGTGTTAAATTGCAGATGCCTGTATTCCTAGTAAAGCATATTAGTAAAAACTTGTTCTTTCACTGTCCTTTTAACTTCTCTCAGTATCCAGTGAATAGAGAAAAAAAAAACTAGACCATTTTTATTTTTTTTAAATCCTTTTTTTTTAGGTCATTTATTACTTTGAATTTTCCAACATCAGTAGAGACCAAGCATCTCTTCTCAGGTGGGATGTCCCTTGACAGCCCTTCTCCCTAGGGACAATGGAACTGTCAACCAAACACTGGGTGAGGGACAACACTTATTCTGCAGCTGGTCCATGACACGTGATTCTCTTTTATATTAGATTAAATAGAGAGTGACCAGTGTGACCCCATCGGTGTTCAAATAATGTGAAAACCTGGTTCTGCAAGATAATTTTCACCAGAAAGTAAGAAAGTCCAGAACTCCTCCTGTTAATACAGGGGGAGTAGGTGCTTGTAATGTGCCATCACTATTACAGTGAAGTAAATGATGCTAAAAAGGGACTCTTCAGAAATTTTTGTCTGTAAAAATATTTTTTTCTCTGTGTGTGGCTGTACTCTAGCCATGGGATATTTTGGTTAAAAGAAGATAATGGACTTTTAACAAAAGATAGTTTTTGCTGATATTTCATGGAGGTCTGTTGGACTGTTCAAGGGATGCCAGAGTTCAATGTGTGCTATATAATCACACAGCATACCTGCAATTTTTCCCTATGAATACTTGCAAGCAGTGCAGAAATGAAAAGAGTGATTACACTTTGGGCAGACAATTTTGAGTTACTATGTACAATAATCTAGATAAAATCAATTTCATATGCATTACTCCTGAAGAAGTCTACATGGACTGTTGAAGTCTTAGCCACCTTGACTGCTTGAAACAACATTGTCAAATTTCCTTTTATAATAATAAGAAAGAAGCACATCACTTTGATTTTTTTTCAAATTCTGTTCTCATTCAGATAGTGTTTAATATTTTGTTCAAATACATTCTAAAAGGGTTTCTCTTTTTTCATAAAGACTGACATACAACACAAAAAGAGGAGTCTACTTTTGAAAATGTAAAATTTTGAGTAGATAGATAGATGATAGGTTTAATACTGTAGAGATTAATAGTAGACATGCTATCTCTAGTGGTCTTCAATTTTATGTAACTGTGTTCTGAATAAAAAATAACCTCTCCTTCCTAGAACCTCTGCCCAAAAGCAAATGTTCTGTTCCATGGAGTCGAAAACAGTCTGAGAAGCTGCAGATTTCTTCATCCCATGCTTCAACAGGGGTATATATTCAGAATTCAGGCTTGCAACCTGTGAAGTAACACTGGCTTCAGCATTTCCAAATTTGGTTTAAAGCCCCAAAAGGCTTTAAACACTGAAAAATCTCTTTTCTGAGCTTTTCTATGGTCTGTGGCAAATACAGTTTTAACTAACTTTTACAATAATTCATTAGTGGGCCTGCCTCATTTCTCATATCTTCAGAAATACTACATATACACATTTGTAGAACATTAAAAAGATTATGTAAAACACCACAAATGGATACTAAGAGGCAAGAACAAAATTTCAATGTAAAAAGTTCTATTGGGAACGAAAAAAGGGTAAATGCCACATCTTGGGAAAAAAAGCACAGTTAGCAAATAGAGGGTAATGCAATCATAAAATAGCTAGAGATTTGCTAAATCTGGAGAGAATACAAATAATCTAATTTTAAGAAAGGCGTAAATGTACTGAAAATGAAATGTACTGAAAGGACCAAAGAAATGGACTGTTACTGACTCAGTCGTTTTATTAAACTTCTGAATATTTTCATGCTTTTCAATTTAACCCTTTCTGATCCTGGGACTTCCAAGCATTTTTTCTACCTTTCTCATGAGGTTTCATTTTTCCTTCCAGATGATTCCAAGACAGGAATATTCTGCCACTACATCATGACTGGAACAGTTCTTCATCATGACTGGGACAGTTCTTCTTCAGATGCTTCTTATGAGCATTTCCTTACTGTTAGGTTCCAATTTTTATACTTTCACAGCTCTCTTTATTCAAGCTGGGCAAACAGCTTTGTGTAAGTATAAGTTTATTTTCAACAGGAGACTGCAAAACTGGCATGCAGATAGGGAGAGCCCTTAAAAAAACCCGTTTCATTTTCTGGTTCCTAAATCCAGCAAATTAGACTTAATTGTAAAAACATGTGAGGAGAATTTATCTAGACTGCTCGCAGTGAGTTCCCTACATCTCTTACATCACTGGATTGAGCATTACACTGGTGGGAGTTAGAGGGAGAAAGACTCACTGGTCTTGCTGGTAAAAGGCTCTTGTACTTGTAGAACTGTACTTGCTACTGCGTAATTATATGAAGATCATTTTAATATAAAGATTGCAATCAAAAATCCACATTTCAGAAAGCAAAAAGTTCCAACCAAAAAAACCCCCACTGGCAATATCTCTTCTGTTGCATGGGATTTGGTCTCAGAGTTACTATGAATGTTTCTGACACTGTCTTTATCTGCTTCACTGCTTATGACATGGGGAAAGAAGGACACATGAGAAAGGATAATTGTTGCGGTGCGCTCCTCACAAACTGGGCACGGCCATCTCCTCCCCTCCCGCCGTGTGTTTCTCCCCTCCCACGATCCTTCCCATTGGCTCTGTACCCCCAGCCCGCCAAATTCAAACCCCGCGTTCCTGCACCACTGGGTGTTCTGTATCCTCCCCCACCCACTCACAGGGGTATAACTGAGTGTGAAACGCATTGTCTCGCTTCTCCTGGCATGACCCCGGTGCCACAATAAACCCTGCACCATGTCGAGAAGCCCCTCCGCCTCGTCTCTCCTTCCTCAGCGCGCCTGTACCATCGGTGGGTTGGGCAAACCCCTGCTGGAACTTCGCCAGCCCTCCCGCGCCTCTGAGTGATCCGGCCGGCCTTTCCCCAGCCCGGGTGGGTGCTTGGCACTGTAGCCGGCAGTACCACAGCAGATGATGGAGAGACAGGATCCATAAAATGAATCCTTCCATGTTGCTATATTTTTCGAAATAAAGGCTGCCCATTCTGCACAGCAGCCGATTTCTGTTGGTTATAGTATAAAACACATGAAAACATGCAGTGATTGCTATTGTTTCTTTCTCTAGTACCTTAGAAAATACTGAAAGTGCTTGAATCTGCACACACAGACACTGAAGTACTTGTCTCCTCGTACAGATTAGACAGGGTTTGAGGTAATAAAGTTTACAAAACTTGCAGCATTTCATATCTCCATCTTTTTTTTCTGTTCAGCAATATTTGCCTTTTAAAAAATACATTGCCAAAGCACATTTTTTCTTGTCTGTTCCACAATGCTCACCAAACTCACAAGGCACACATCTGAACTTTGATGAATGACCAAGCATGAGACCTTTAAGTATAAAATAATTTCCAAAGCCAAAAAGTGACCTACAACAGTGCTCCATGCAGCGGTTGCCAGTGTGCCAGAGGAACCAGCTCTTAATACATCCTGGAGAAGAATAAAGAGTGGGTGCACGCACACATTCAGAGTGGTCCTATCATGCTACTTACACATTTGTCTCCCCTACATTTTGTGGGCTGCAAAAAGTGAGCCCTATTTTAGTGTTTTTCTCTGGCAACAAGAAAATACCAAGCCTACTGTAACGCACCACTGCTGTTACACACAGAAGAAGTGCTATTTATAGCCCGTCAGAAGTTTTTGGAGATTTAAGGAACCTCAGGTCTGAGTCAATACTAGAAAAATACTCATTAATAAACATCACTTCTTCATTAGCACCTCTAGTCTGCTCTAGGTGCACATCAAACACATCAATACAATCGAAATGGCACAGTGGAAGTTCCTACATGCGAAAACATTGGACAACACTGCGTGATGCTGCTGCCGTTTAAGTACAAAGTCAAACCAGCAGCAGTGCAAAGTCTTTTTCCAGTCAGTTAAAAGATATAAAGCACATGGCTGTGTTCAGAAATGGATGAAGCCTAGTGATGGTATGGCCATGTTGGCTTTTTGAAGCTTTTTGGTTTTACCGGTTCAATACTTACCCATTCACGTGCCACTGCTGTTCCCAATTCAGAAAATTTTATAGGTCTCTATACCTTCACAACCAAATTTTGCTTGACTATCTACCAGCAGAAAAAAAAATGCTGCCATAGAAACCATCTTTTCTTCTGCCTTAGCAATCCCCCACCCAGAAATTTGCCATACTAGTATTACAAAGAATATGCAGAAGTGTGTATTTTTGCCACAGTATGTGTTTATAATTAGATGAATGTTAAGAACTGTGTATGAAGGCAATGATGTCAAATCAATAAGTGGTACTACATGGCAAGTAAGATGTTTATCTATTTCACTATACAATCAAATTGATTATGCCAGCATTTGTTGTTTGTTTAATTCAAAATTTTTAATGAAGTAAAATGTGAGATTTTAGTATAGTATGTTCTTCTGTTATTTGGCCTGTGTTTCACAACTTCCTTTTGCTTCTGGAGGTTTAACATCAAACCTATAAATACAAGGTAAAAGAACAAGTAAATTTTAAATAATAGTTGATTTTCCATGCCACTGTTCGTGTCCACTTCTTGTCTCCTCAATGCCACAGCCATCATCACTTCACAGTGTATCCCCAAGCCCCACAGCACCACCACAGCCAGAAAGATGGCAGGGCACCAAGGAGGGGTCCCTGTGCAGCTCTTCTGGACTCCACAGTCTCTACAAAGTGCTAAGCAGGAAGAATCTGATCACAGTACTATGCTGTCCTTGTCTTGAAATACATGCAGTCTTGGATATGGACCTTTGTGGGTAGCAATTTCCTCCTGCCGGTCAGTAATTTTTGGCTCTTCCAGCAGCTGCAAACCACAGTGACACTCTTTGGATGGGCTGGAGCATGTCTGGTACTGCATCTGTGTTGGCAGGCAGCAGCTCCTTGACTTGACTAATACAGCTGCTTGCAATTTTGCTACTGTGAACATCCAGTGAACTACACTAGGTCTTCAAAAGTTTTGCTTTATTCTGCCCTATGGTGAACAGCAAGTACACAGACCTCCCCTGCTTCTTCCTAGGACCTCAGACACAGCAAACCCGGGTAAAGTTACATATTCTGTTCACACCAGAGCCAAGCATGTCTTCATCACCTTTGTTAAATTCCTTATTTCACCTTCCTTCCTTGCTCAGCTGCGAGAAATAACTACACAAGATAATATTAATTTAATTTGCTTTTCATTTTAAAATGAGGACAAATACTACCTAAAACAAATTCCAATGCTTTCACTATTTGAACTACTGCTGATAATGCCAGTGAAAGAAGGTAAGTCACTTATTAACCTTAAATAACTTGACATTTCAGTTTTATTAATCAAAGTCTTGTCAATTAAATAATATTTCATCATACTTTACAGATTTCAGCAGCACACAGAACTCTTAAAAGAGCCATGTAAGTTCAGACTGAGAGCATGGCAATCTGCAAAATGGACAGTGCTATCCCAGCCACTGCTGGCTTATTTACGTTTGTTCAATTGTACATTGTACAATTTTAACAGTCAGAGAAGAATTTTAACACAGAATTAAAAAATAATTACACTGTTTTAACCTTTTACAGACATCTAATCTTATACCTCTGACTGTTTTACCTCTGTCATTAATAAAGGCTAAAGAATTCAGAGAAAAATAAAAGGAAGAAAGGCAACAGAATGACTTCTGTTTGTGATTTTATTAGAGATTAATGGTCTGTCTCTGTTGTACTAAAGCCATTGGTAGTGAAGCAGGTAATTCCTTATATTCTATTTTATATTAGACATTCCATGCTAATCTACTGCTTTACTTGCAGAGATAAAATCAGAAGCTCACCCTGCAGGAGCAATGCTTATAGTTTTCTGAAGGGTCTCTACTGTATTCCCTTTTTTCAGATGTGCATGGCTTTGCGTGTCAAAATTGTCCAACACATAGGAGAGGTGTGTTTTAAAAATTCAGCCCCAAGCTTTTAATGCCCCAGATCCCCTTATCTAACAGCTTTGAATTACCTTGTGTCATTTGTGTTGCAGGATGCTCTTGAGGGTATAACTGATTAAATGGCACAAAATCTAGCAGTGATGGAGCAGCTTCAAATTCAAGGCCATTAAATGGATTCTCAGGCTGTCAGGCTTCCCATAAAGAAACTCTGATGGCCAAAACAGATATACAGTAAGTTCTAAAGGAGCTTCAGTGTTTTCCCTCTTGGTTTATAATGAAGCTATTTGAGTTGGCCCAGTTAATCATCCTTCAATTATGTAACTATTTCTCTGTTTCCCCAAAACAAATTTCAGAGCATGGTAACTAACTAGTGATTATACAGGTCTTGAACAAGCTGAAATGCTTTCAAGGTGTTGGCTTAGTAGAAGATTTCCTCTTTCAGTACTTGAAAGACAAGAAATAATTATAACTATGTGGCAATAAACACGTTTGTTTGAATGTGTTTGAGCATAGTGTCTGTCCAGTTGAATGAACCTCATGAAATATGTGTTGTTGCTATCAAAGCTCTGCACAGGTTATGCTCGTGTTAGATATTATCTCTCAGGAGATCTCATTCTTCCTTCCTTTAGGCCCACATTCTGACCTCATCAATGTGTATCTCTTAGGTACTTGGATTTCAAAATACCTTCACACTTTGTGGATCTCCCATGTGTTGGGAGATGGTTACCTTTGAGCATCCAGTGAGTCATGATGTTGCTCATCTTGGGAACCTCTCCTTTGTTGTAATGCAAAAATAGATGTTTTGGCTACTGATGCGGTATTACATCACTTTCCTCTCCCCATGCCGCCCCCCCCCCTTCTCCTTTTTTTTGACTGTGTTTTCTTCTTTTTGTGTATATATATGCTGTCCTTTGTATTTTAATTTAAATTATAACAAATGCAGGGCAGACACCTTCTGGCTGTTTGCATGTTACTTGCCACAGAAGGCTCCAGCTCCAAGCCTAGTAGTCCCAGATGGCACTGTAATAAAAACAATAAAGATAATCTCATAATTCCCCAGGGCATCAGCCACAAATTCCCCATGTAGGATGCACTCTCTCCCTCAGCATTGATCAGACTTTTCTGTCAAGACAAATGCTCTGAGGAGATCAGGAATTTTCAACATTTTTACACATTTTCCTGAATCTACACTGTGCATAAGTGACAGACAAGGGTGGCTATCCACAAATTTGTGTATTCAGACACACAGAGAGATACACATACACACATTTTCTGAGCCTTGGGAGTTATGAGAATTTACTGCTCCCGCCAAGGTATTCAGCTTCTGCACCACTTCAGACACTTCCCTGTGGCAGTATAATATGAATACCCACAAATGTCTACCTGCTACTTGCAAATCCGATAGGAAACTGCTGAGTCCTGAAACTACCTGTCAACGGTACACCTGTAGGTCCATGGTGAAAATTCATTCAACATATTGCTTTGCTACAAGTGAATTATAATTAGTGGATAGATCTACTCACCTTGATTCAACCATCCAAAAATACATTTGGCCATAGGCTGGACTACGCACTTTAGTCTGCCTTTACAGTAAATGGAGACATAATTCTCCCTGGAACAAGGGTCCTTGTGAAATAGGGGTCCTAAAATAGATGAGATAAACTCCTCCTAATGCTCAGGGCCTGGGATGAAAAAAATTAGACACCTGATTTTAGATTACTAAAGTTAAATGTGATTGACCATTTCTGGGATTGTTGTTTTGCTGGTTTTGTCTCTCCCCTGAAGATGTGTAAGACTTTGTGCCACTATTTCCTGAATGTCAAGTTGTGAGGGGGGCCTGTGGGGAGATTACGACATTTTGTTTACCATGCTCTATTGGGAAATTGTGACTTTTTTGTTTACCACTGCATGGCTAGGTTTTACAGATGGTTATCAAACCTGCCTCCTCAGTCAGTTTATTTTATTTTTTTAATGCTGGTAGAGGCTTTTAATTATATCTTATCCCTAGAGCTCAGTAAACCTTCATATTCCTAATACTCTTACAACCAGTTCTGAAATCTAACAAGTATTTAATTTTGATCCTCTGTAAGAAATTTTCTCTCCTTCTTCCTATGTGATAACAAATTTAATTTTTACCCCCAAATTTCCCCCTCTCTTTCTGGACGATTATGTTGTAAAACATAGGTCCTCTCAACATTTCTTTCCACACCATGATGTCCATAAATGTTGAATATCAGGGCTGGAAAAACATTAATAATGGATAATAATTTAATACTTCATGGAGAACAAGTTGAAACACATAATTTGGAAACTTAATGGCCTTTGTAGGTCGAGACTGAGACAAAACACACTGAAGGTCCCCGTTTATGCTGGTATGTTGCCAGCGCCTTCACAGATGAGTTCACAGGTTGCAGCGTTAAGGAAGGAGGACCAAAGCATTCAGGAGAGTATTTGGACTGGATATCAAGCAGGGTGTATAAGCACCATCCTGAATTAGAGAATTCAACCTTCCTGTGAATTCATCTACTCTAAAATTAATCGGACAGTAGGAGAAACTTTTTGGAAGATAGGTCTATGAGTTCTAATTTTTTGATTAAACAAAACAAAGCATTGATAGGTACTATTAAATAGTGGTTTTATCGCAAAGATATTCCTTTAAATGGTCTGTATGATATGAAGGAGATTACTACTAATAAGAAGATTACTAATAATACTAGTAAATATAAGAAATATAGCTTTTAAAAAAATTATTGCAGTTGTTCAAAATATGATGTTTGATCATCCCTTATCATTCTGGAGCCAACAGAAGATTCTTACAGTGACAAATTCATTTGCGACCTCTAAAATTCCAGGAATATTTATTTCCACTAATAATGAGCTTGTCAGCTGGGTACTCTGCAGCAGTTACAGGTAAATGCCCTTTTTCTGTTGAAAATTCTAATCCATATTTGCATATTTAAGAAATAGGTGCACGAAAGCTTAGAAATTAATGAGCAAGTTGGCAAAAAAAAAAAAACAACAGCTCCGATATGTTAGCAAAGCAATAAGTTCTCTAGCAGAATGAATAGCTTCTCTGAAATCAACTAAAACTCACTGTAACAATTTTTAATAGCTCAGTATACCCAGTGGTTTTAGGAAAATTTGAAAAGAGACTGATCCGAGTACCCTGCTTTAAATAAATATTTAATCCATGGCAATAACTGCAGATATTTTTCCCCTGTGGAAATTCTCAAAGGAGAAAAATGCTACATTGATTCTCGTATTTATTACAAAGTGTAGTTTGTCAATTGCCATTGCCTAAAGTTTCAATTTCATGTTTTTGGATTTAGAAGTGTTTTGTGTTTCTGACATTATTAATTTATTAAGGTTTTGAAACTTCTCATGAAAAGTGTTTACCAAACTGGCAATACTCTAACTTTCTATTTCCTTACATAATCTGTACTGTCTGAAACTGCCAAATCAAATTAGTTGAGCAAATATTTTCATTCTAAGCACTAAATGACGCATTAAAGTGCAAGTCAAATAGTAAATAAAAATAAACATTTTTTTGTCTGTGTGTGGTGCCGGAATTTAATGACATCATAAACCCGTTGCTTATCCTGCTTGCAGCTGCCATATCAGAATAAGATGCGGCCTCATAAGAAATAAGTATTTTGGGAGGTTTTTTTCCAGGAAAGGGCAGAAATTATGAAAAAATCACAAACTCTTTTGCCAAAAGAATGTCATTGATTTTACTGTTCATTTTACAGTTGTTTCCAGATGGCATGACTGTTAATCAGATAAACATTAAATTGAATATCAATGTTCCCTTCCCTAAACAGTCAAAGCTCTACTATTAGCATAATTCTAATTTTTAATTATTTAATTATTTGTGTTGCAGGAGTACTCAAGGGTCTTTATCAAAATCTGGCATAAACACAGATGAGCAGAGTGTTCTTGCACAAGAAAGTTTAGGTAAGTTCAGTGAAGAAAGAATAATGACTATGGAGACTTGCTCCTAGGATTTGAGAAACAGAATGACTTTCTGGGTTTTTTTCTAGACTTAAATTTGTGTCCAAGTGTAGTCAGCTAAAGCTCAGTCAAGCTTATCCTTCTTCATTATTTGTCATGCAAAGACTACCTTTGGCATGTCTAGGATTAAAATGATAACAGAAAACGTCAAAGTTAAACTGAAAGACCTTTAAAAATTTGGATCCTGTGGCAGATGAAAAGATTCTGTTTTATGTTCATTCAGGCAAATAAAATTTTCCAGGATAACTAAGGGAAGATAAATTTGGTCTGTGCAAAGAGTAAATTTCAGTGAAATTTGATGTAACAGAGATAGAATATGATAATTATTACTATCTTCACTGAATAATTCTACAAGACATTGACCACTGAGATACTTTTCTGAGATTAATAGGATGATTTTGTCTCGCCTATCACTACGAAATTGATTGTACTCCTAGACCAAAAGCTATGATCTTAATTGATTATAATTTTATTATAAGGTACAGCTCAGTCTTAAAATACTTAGCAAAGTTTTATTTTTCATTGAAAAGAAACTTTTTGAGTCTATCCAGTACTAAGTTTATAATTGGCTACGTAAGTCACTCACTTATGAAGTTGGATTAGTAGAGTACACTAAGCAACTCAATATTATTTATATATTGCACTTGTCATAAAAATCTACTGTTTAAAACACATGTAACCATCACATTTTTTTTCATGTCTCTACCTGATTCATAATACCCCTTGTGATTTCTTTAGCCCAAAATGTGAACAGGAAATCTCTTAATTTCTTTTCCAGTGACTGCTGAAACCAGTTCTCATCTTCTCTTCCTCAGATTTTTAAAGTGAAAAATAAGATCACAAATAGAGCCACCGCCCAGGGGAGAGGGACTAGAAGTGAAGGAAATGAAGCACTGCCAATGTTCCCAAAATGTCCTTCTGTAATAAAGCTAAAGTACCTTAGCAGGCTGGCATATTACACTAGCAGGGCAATGCCAGAGATTTGCGCTACCTAATTGCAAGAGATTTCCTTGTTGGGTGAAGGTGTCCAGGATGGTCAAGATGGACCTCTTTCCCTGTAAGGAGAGGTGAACGACCCTGGCTTAGCCACCCCTTAGAGACCTAACAGCAGCACTTTACAAAGGGCTTATCGAGAACATAGATCTGGGCTCCTCACAGAAGTGTGTGGTAGGAGGATGAAAGGCAGTGGGCACAAGCTGAAAGAAGGGAACTGAAACATAATGAAAAGCTTTTTCCAAGTGGAAAGAATACAGCAGTGGCACAGGTTGCCCAGAGAGGTTGGATGTTCTATATCTTTGATGTTTTCAATACCAGAATGGACAAGACCTGAACAACCTGGTGTGAACTCACATCTGACCCTCCTTGCGCAGGATATTGGACCAGAGACCTCCTGAGGCCTCTTCCAGACTGAATTATCTTGTGGTTCTATGATTCTGTGATGTCAGCCTTCAGGTGCAGATATTAGAAACAAAATGAAATTTATCAAATATAAAACACCTTAGAGCTCAGATAAATACTTCAATCCTACTTATCATGTACAGACTTGCTTAACAGCCACTTCAGGGCATCTTGGGCTTTGTTTCTTTGCCTAACACCGCTGTGGCACTATGCAGATATGTTATGTAGACTTAACTATTATCTGACATTTTTATACATTCAATGAGACATTATTCTAAATACAAAAGGCAATTAAACTTCAAAGAAAATGATTTACAAGAGAGGAACAAATATGGTTAGCTAGATATATAGATTAGTAAAAGAAAGTTTATATCGCTTAGAAGCATGGGCTGTATGTAATATGGATGTTTGTTTTCTTTATGGCCTACATAAAGTTAAGTTTGGGTATCTTAGCTAAGTATTTGCATATACTGACATTTTAGATTTTTTAAAGTGCTGGTATTATATAATAATTTCTTTTTATGTATTTTAAACTACATTACTATACCACTGTTTCTTCTAGATTTGAAATACGGATTTTAGGTCTTGCATTTAAATTATTCTAAGAGCTAAGGAAGACATTATTGCAGTATTGCTTTAAGGATTTGCTTGCTAACAGAAGGCTGTAAGAGGCCAACATGCATTTGGTACAATTGTGAAATAGTTATGGAATGCATCTGTCTCAGCTATTAACCATATGAGATTGGTTCGGCAGAGATTGCTGAAAAGGAGCATATTGATTGCTTAGCTCTGCTGTCAAAGGAGTACAACGCACACTATTATAATGGATGCAGATTACAGTGATTGTTGTTGAACAAGAAACTTTTGAGAGGTTCTATTTATTTCAAATGCTTTAACAAAAGCAATTTGAATGAGCCAAAACACAGGTATTTTCCCTAAATTGCTTTCAGTGTTCCCGCTTTTAATAGATTTTATTTCAGAAAGTTCTGACGAGTGGGGTGGTGATGACTTCTGTACAGAATGGTAACTGTTTTTGTGTGATAAAGCCACAAACAATGTATTAAACTTGACTGACAATAAAATTCAGTATTTTTTCAATAACTGCTCCTTTACCATCCCACATCTCAACAAAATTATTTTGATAACATCTTTAAAAATACGATTTTATTTAAGGTAGCACTAAACTGCATATTTTAATGTAATTAAAATGTAATTAAAATGTAATAAAAATGTAATATAATTAAATTGAAAATGTTAATGTAAAACTAACTATAACAGTCCCAACTTTTTATCAAGCTGTGGGAAAGGGACAGTTCTAAGTCAAACATTTGGGTTTGTACTTTGAACACTTCTAACTTACCAGAATATAATATGAAACATTATGTACCTCAGCCTCATTATGCTGGGGGTTAAGAACTGACAACTAGGTCCACATGAGTTTCCATTCCTATGCAGGAAAAAAAACTCAAAAAGGTATTTTTTTAGAATTAAAATGAAGAAACTATCAAGAAAAAATAGTATCTTTTCCATTGTATATTTTCCATGTCCACACAAGCAAAAATTTGCCTTTGTCTAAGAAGTGTTTGCTTGACTTGACATGCTTTCCTAAAAATCTTGATAAAAAATGAATTAACCAAGCTACTATGTTAAATTCTTTGCCTTCTCTAACCAGAGTTGTAGCAAAGGAAACAAGATAGGGTCCCACCAGAAACATCCTATGGATAGGAGCACCAAGAAAAAAGTACGTTTCACCAGTCCTTCTCCCTTTGCACTGGCAACCACAAAGAAGGAATGCTAATCTGGAGCGATAGCATAAGCAGGACAAGATAATGTTTGCTCCTAGAAAGAAACCAAAGAAAAATAGGAGAAATGCTGAGTAGATAAACATCTTTCCACAGTGGCTTTTTTACATTAATTCGCTAAGAACTGAAGTTGGATTATGGTTTTTTTTGGCACGATCTATCAGCCCTGTTGAATTCTGACACAGTACCAGTACTCCTTCAGTTTTCTGGAATATCCCTCATCACCCAATATTTACTTAAATATTTCACAGGTCCAGCAAGACTGAAGACTTCTAGCAATGAGTGGGCTAGGTCTGATGGTTTAAAAAATACACCTATTTTTTTTTTGTAGATTACAACTTTGTGTTTAGATTAATGATTGGTAAAAGAACAGACAGACCTTCTTATCTCACTTTCATTAGCTTCATACTCAACCTATTCATTTTTCACAAATACATGTTGATTATATTTGACTTCTTTGTATCATTTTTTAAGATATAAATTTAAAATATATTCACAATGTGATTTTTGTATACTTAGATAGTGTACAACTTTGTACAAAATTTATTTTACTTATAATCTGCTTTTTGAAGCTCATTGGCCTTAGATCAACAGACTGCCCTTCACTCTGCTTCTTTTATCTTCTTTTAAATACTCTGTATTTTGTACTCCCATACTTACTTGTTAGTTTTTAAGTCCTCTCTTCCATTTTCTCCCTATTGCTTTTCACTGACAATTGCTGTACTTTCTATTGCCACTGAGCTGCAAAGGACTTTTAGAAAAAGAGACCTCAGTAAGGAAATGCAGGTTTCTATCTATCAGAGAAATCCTTTTTCATATCCACTTTCACTCAAAATTTTCCACATACCATTTTGTTGGTATTCACAATTTTTTCTTAATTTTCTTCATGTGTTGGAAGCTTTTCTGAAGCACTAAATATACCTTCACCTGGTTGGGACAATCTTTATTTTCCTCTTCTGACCATAATCATATAATACCACCATCATCATCATCAATGTCTAGGCTGCCACTAAGTTCCCTGAAGGGATTAGTCAATTTTTGCGCATTAAGATACTGAAATGAACTTTAAAATATTTCACAGGAAAGTGCACTCGTATAGCATATCCTGTGAGGCTAGAAAGAACTTTTTTCTTGCTTGTCTCCTCTAAAAAAGAAACAAATCCATTTCATCATACCAGTTATGATAAAATGTGGGCCAAGGACCAGCTCTGAGTCTGCACAGAATACTGTGTATATTGTACTTATTTTTAGTTGAATAGTATTCATTGAATACATTATTTAGAAAATGTTGCTGGTTTTCAATGAATAATTTATTCAGTTTTGTTGCTATGTTAGACCAGCTTTAATTATAACCCAGAGTGCAGTGCTGAAGCAAAGGGAGATGAAAAAAGATAAGCCCAACTATTGCTAGGATATCTAGAGACTTAGGGCATTAAATGACATCTGTCTAAGCTGAAATCAAAATCCTGATATTTTCAACTTGCATATATTCTCTCTTGTCACTTTAAGCATTTTTGGTTTAGTCTCTTTCTTCTTTTTCCCCCTTTCTCCCTGCTTTCTGTCAATTTTTGTCTCCCAATTTTCCCTAAATGTCTATTCTGTCTTTCCTGCCTCTTTTGTATTTCACCACTCACCTACCCCTGTCAACAAGCCCTCATTTTTTATATAGGTTAGGGTAGTCCAGCAGACCTCTTGAGAGTAAATGGATCCTTCACAAAGCACTTCTAAATTTATTAATTTTTCTCTGCTGATTCAGCTCAGTGGAGTAAATCTACAGGAAAACATTTCTAGGAGACATTTTATTTCCTTGTGGGCTTCTGGTAAATGAAAACGGTTCTATGGCCAGTGTATTTTAATAGTTCCCATATGAAACCATCATCTGCTCTTGTCCATCATTTAACTCAGACTAGAAAAATGCCATAGTAAATTGACTGATTTAGACTGGCAACATCCACGAATGCAAATTCATAGAGGAGAGAAAGAAGTGCGAATCAATACAGATTCATGTGCCAATCTTTAGGCAAGCCGTAAAGACAGCTATTCTGAAGCAAGTAAGTATAGAAAACAGGACAGGCTGATTCCATCCACCTCAAGCAGTAATCTGTGTAACTCATGACATATTGGCATTTTGAAAATAGCTTAGATAGTTGGTGCAATATTAGAAAGCATTAAAAATTACAAGAGAATAGGAATGCCTGTGAACCAGAAAAAGGTCTTGATTCATCAGAGTGCTCTTAAATGGACTTCTGGGCAATATCCTAATGCTCATGCAAGCCGTTCTGCTGCAGTCACCCAAAAAGGGAAAGCCGAAGAAAAGACCCTGGGGAACCAAGGATAGTGTTTTGAAAATACTCATATTTGAAAAATTTCTGCATATCTTGTTCTTGGACTCAATGGAACAGTATTTGTAAAGTGACATTCCTCTGTGCTGGAAACGTTTCATGCTGGATTGTTCTTATGCAGGAATAATATAGGAGAAGTCGAATGGAATGCCTACCTACCTCAGGTTCCTGGGCACTGTAAGAATGCAAATAATAGTAATAATAATAATAATAATAATAATAATAATAGTAATTACATAAAAACTAGGCAGCCAAAAGGATGTTCTCTGGTAGTTCCAAGAGAAAAACATAGAGGCGGTTCTTCTGGAAACTTTGTCACTGGTTAGAACATTTAAATATAGTTGCATCTGGAACTTAACAAAGTAGCAGCAGTAGCACATGATTTGCCAATCTCTAAACATCTGCAATTTAATGCATTGGAAAGCAAAAGAACGAGGGTCACAGTCAGGTACCTGTTATATGTTCAAAGTCTGCCAATAATGTAGCATATGAAGGTGTGCCTTAAAGAAAAACTTGATTGATTCAAGTAAAACAGATGTTTAATTCTCCTTGTCTGATTAAACAGTTAATTGCAAGAGCAGTGAGCATAAAAAACATACACGTAGATATGAATATATACATATTGAGAGACACAGCACTTTTCTTGTACAACACTTATAAATAGATTTGAGAAACTCAAGATATATAAGAAACCCTCTCCAACAGAAGGCTGTTTAACACTACAAATTCTGACTACCCCAAACCATAATATATATATTTTTCTAGAAAGCAATTTTTAAAAAATCCTCTGCATTTCTATTTCTTGTCCTGAAAACCTGACCTACTGATACAGCATATTGCTAGCATATCTCAATTTCTTCATCAACATTTGTTTGACGATAAATATAAGTACTAATGTTCTTGGAAGTCTTCACCTCACTTTAGAAAGTCCCCACAGAGATGGGGAAATTGGAACAGTTACACAGAAATTAAAATAAAAATTTATGAGTTTAGGCAGCTATTTTCCACATATCTTTCCTATTTCCTGACTCGTTGGCAAGGTTATCATATAAGCCGTGCTCTAGTAACTTTACAAAAATAAATCATAAAATGTTGCGTATTTTAATTATGACATCTGTTCTGCAGCAGATTATTGTATAGGTGAATAACAGCAGCATGGTTTGGTGTCACAACTGGATTTGTATCACAAATATAATCATCACTAATTTATTAATGGATTCCCTACAATAATTTGCTGATACTGCTTCTTTAAACCTAAAAACAAGACAAATGCTCTTGTCCGTCCAAGCATTATTCTATATACGATCCGCATACTTTTTATAGTACATAATTGAAAAAGTAATCATGAGCTCCCCAACCCATGTCCCACAATTATATAAAAAGTTTTTCCTCTATTAAATTCTATTATCTTTAAAATTATTAGCAATTTATCAGACTCTGCAATAAAGTAGAAAAAATACAGTACCTTGAACACTAGTTTTTTCAAAGATAAGCAAATGAAGCATAAAGGCCTAAATATCAAGCATTCTTCAGCTGTACAGCTGTAGTTGAGAACACAAGATCGAAATAAACCTATATTAATAGATGTAATATGATTTCCTCAGGTAGGTTTTTGAATAATAGTTGAGTACCTGTATCATCTGTTAGGAAAACCGCAGTGCAGGCATGTAGCTTTTAAACAGAAAGCCAAAATCGCAGCTGAAGAGCAGGACAGAAAATGATAACAGTCCTTTTCTAGCTCCCTCACCAAATGGCTGTTGAATTTTATAGGTAGATTAAGTCATGGAAGATTAGGACAGAAGCTTTGCTACGAGCACCTACCAGGCAAGAGAAAGCAAAATACAGCACTCCATTTACAAAAATGTACTATATAAAACCAGAAAAGCTGATTGGGAAAGCAATCATCTTTAAAATGTCTCTGAAGATTATAAATAAAACACTATAGTATTTTGTACTGGACCTCGGTGGTATGATGACAACCCATTAACTCAATCAGAATAACGACAGGAGGGCCATCAGAATGATAAAGCCATTCTAATGAAATGCAGACAAAGATTAAAAAGAATTAAAAGTGACAAGTAAAATCCATTAAAGGACAGCCTTTAGCTACTGTAATCAAAGGATTATTACTTTTCTTGTCAATTAACCGCTGTGTGTCTATTTTTTCACGAAAGACCATGCCAAGTGTCAAAAAATCTTTATTAATACGAGGCCTTCATTTTTATTTATTTGGTTTGTGCAAGTACATTGAAAGGTCTCCAAATGAATCATGTACACAATTTTAGAAGCCATAACACACAATTAACTACAGCATTCTGTGCTATTATTGGCCTTAGAACTGAGTCTTACTGAAGGGAGAAAGCAATTACAAATGGAATCAATCGCAAGTGTATTAATCCATGCCTTTAACTTACCTAAAACATTAGAAACATACACATGCAGAAATACTCCATGTTTTTCATTCCTCGACATTATTTTACCTACACTTTCCCACAAAATTTCACATTGCAGGACATTCCACCAATGTTGGATTCTGCAAGTTGCATAGGCGAATTAATTTTCTGTTCATTAACCTTGAAAATATTTAAGAGTAAAAAAAAAAAATTAAGAAAAGTTTAAGAGGAAATTAAATTCTCGAATACAACAGAAAAATTTGCACTTTATTTTGGAAAAAAAAGTGTCATCCAGAAGTCAACACAGATTCCTTTGCATAAACATAGAAAATTTCATTACAGTCTTTTACAATTAATATTAGACAATTAATGCAATTAATAACACTAATAATGCTACCAGATGAGGCCAGAGAAGAGGTCACAGTAAAAATGCTTTCCTTCTTTTTTATGTATTTAAAATATGTGGCCATCATCTCCATTGTTTCCATTGTCTTTAGCAAATTGCCTCCACGTTGTGCTGCTTCCAAGTTGCTCTAAGTACTTTCAGAACAGGAAAAAGTTGTGGTTCCATACCTAAACACCTATGTCCTTTTCTCAGACAGATTATGGAATTTTTTAGTCATTTCTCCAGATTTTTTTCAGCACTACAAATTTAAGTAGATGAATGAATGTCCAAGTTGATTAATCTTCTACTAATTCTGCATTTCTGAAACAAGCAAAATAGTTTGCAATATTTTGTAGCGATTAAGAGAAAAAATTAAGACACCATAACATTTCAATTACATCCACTTCAATCTACCCTGATGAAACAAGTAATCATGAACGAAACGTCACCCCAATCCACATCAGCACTCTCTAAAATGTCAGGGTACTTTGTTCTCCCAGTACTTATCAAAGAACACGAGTTTCTTGAGGGCTGATAGACTACATTCAGAATTATGCATAATCACATCAATTGCAAGACTGATAGTTGCTCCTGTGAGAGGCATCTGAAAAAGCAAATATTTTCATTTGGTGCAAATTGGCTTACTAAAGGGAAGATAGCAATGGCATTTTCACCACACAAGGATTTTTTTTGGTCAAACAGCATTACCTAAGGAATACTACATTTTCCATGTTAAAAACTATGTTTCTGAGATCCAGTACAGTTAAGGAACTTAATCTTTTCTTACTAAATCTTATGAATATGTTTCAGATTCAGATGTATGCAGATTATCAGTGAGTCACAAAATTAAATTTTAGGTAAATAAATAGTTCAGATGTTTCATTTGTGCTGTATATTTGTAATTTAAAGAGCTATTGAAAGGAGATGTGTATTGTGTTGAAACAGGTGATGGAATGCTGCTTCTTTACAGAGTATTTAAATGCAGGGTGGGAATTTGTCAGTTTAGAATTATAGGAAAAAATATCTGCACTATACTAGAAACAATAAATTTATTTTTGCTGAAATACTTAATAAAATATTTTCTGTGATATCATATGAACAACAAAAAAAGCTTTTTTTAATCCTTTTCATCTCCCAGCACGCAAAAAGGAAAAAAATCTGGCATTTCTATGAATTATTATTTTCCCCCACTTCACCTAAGAAGCAAAGGGAAAAAAAGAGTGATATAAATTCAAGTAAGATTCCAGAGGGAGTTCTGTCTTTTATTCTCACTTTAATCACATCATCTGTGTCTAATGCTGTCAGTAGGCAATGTTATATTTTTTCCTGTTTTCCTATGCATTATCTCCCAAATTATGCTTTCCTGGGTTGTTTGAAGTGTTCTGCTTGCTCTGTTCTTGGACTGGAGTTATTTTCTGTGGCTCACTGATTTCGCCATATAATGCCATGACCTTTGGAGAGCTTTTTCTCCCTCTTTGAGTCTATTCTCACAGGTCCTTTAGAGATGTCTGTTCATAGTCTTTTCAGGCTTCCTAGAGGAGCTTGTTCGTCAGCATTCAAATCTCTGGAGACAAACAGAGTCAGCACAGTCCTGGTAAGAAACACATCTCTTAGCTGTGTGATATGTTTCACAGACAAATACTACAGAGAGTTTTCCCTAAACTACACAGAGCAAGTAGATAGGACAGTATCAAAGATGTGTGTTCCAGTAGCTTCTGGAGATACTTTTGTAGAATGAAACACTTTGTAGCTTCTCTTTCTCATATCTAGGTATGTCAACTTTCCCTAGCATGTCACACTTCCTTTCAAAACAATGGCAAGGATAAGTGTTCTCTGACAGTTATAAAATGATGTGTAATAGTACTAAAGTGTGGGATATAATGTGAGAATGTGAATAACATGGATATGAATAAAGTCTAGCTATGCCTAGTTGCTGCAAAATATTGACATTTTTTTCCAATTTGTAGGGCCAGCCTCGCTACCAGTTTTGAAGTTATTCATATCGGAACATTTTGCACTGCTCCATCTGCAATTTCTTATTCCTAATCCTAAAAGAAACTGAATAGCATATGGACGAGAGAAACACCTAAGAAATGAGGACAAAGAGGATTTATAGTTCCAGTCTTCCAGTGATGGAAGTTACTTGGTCTTTTGCCGCAATTGCAATGGCAGTAAGATCAGATCATAGCTGTGAATTATTTTCTATGAAGCCTGAAGAATTGGAAATGCCTTCAAATGGCACTAGTAAGGGTTCAGCCTAACAAAGAGCACAATTTGATTCCTTTTTTTTTTTCCTGTATTTTATTTCCTGGAATTCTCTTAATAACCATCACCTAATATGGATGGATGGATTTGCTGACCTTCATCACATCAGTTTTCATGCACCAAAACATACTCTATTATTTTAATATAGAGTTGCATGACATTTTTTGCCCTACCAGAAATCTGACTAATGTCAGTGACAGATCTTTTTGTATTTATTGTGCCAGATGGTTTTTTTTTGACAGACAATTTGCTCCTTGTCTTTGTTTCACCTCAGCAGCATTAAAGTTTCTATTTGTACAGGGGCTTTCACAGTTTATGTTTTTTCTTACTTACTAAGTTTGTGTGCCATTTTGTAAGTCAGATGCTTACTCAATCCTAACTGAACTCTTTGAGAAACCTGCTCTCTTAAGGACGTATTCAAGCCAATGCAACACAAAATTTCTTCAGACACTACCACATTATATTTGCTGGGTGGTCTTTCTTTGTGTAGTTCAACACATTTTCCCTTTCTCTGGCAGAAAAAAAAAATTAGGACATGCAATAACAGAGGAAAAAAGCTCGATATATAAACTGCTGATGGTTTATAAATATAATGAAAGGTTTAAACTTACACTGAAAATCTGTATCTATAATTATTTATCCATTCATCATTGTCTACTCAAATTGCCCTTCTTTGGCACTTCAAACATATCTTTAATACAAAGACAAACATTCTTATTCTAATCAGCAAGGCAATCTACCGAACAATCCACATGTAAAGTGCTGAAGGGTGTTAATCTCTAACAGCAATCAGATTGTTCCTGGTCTATATGCACACTTATGCAAGAAGTGTTTGGGGTTATAAAGCTGAACTTCTGTGAAAGGGACTTGCTCTTACTTTCAGCCACCTGCTGTTCGGAAAGGAGTTGGGGACACCCGTAGCAATCAGGCTGTTGGGTGATTTCCTCACACGAAACAATTTTGCTGAATGCTGCAGAATCTGTTTCCTTCTAAGCCATGAGGACCCTGCAGGAAGCAGTCCTTCACCCAGATGAAACTGTTGGTTGGTGACTGGACTGTGAGGATGTCAGAATGAGATCCTTTACTTGGAGCGTTTTTACTACCTTCTGCCAAATCACGTGACAGTGCTATTTGTCATCCACCTCTCAGAATCTTTTTTGAACTGTCATATTTTTTATACAGGAGGTGAGAAATTAAACTTCTACCTGTCTTTCACGAATTTAAATGTTCAATTTTGCTTGAGAAGATATTCTTTCCTGCTGTTTCACTGCAACTCAAAGTGAAACAGGTGTCCAAGGTCCACGCACAGCTGACACAGAAGCAAGTATCTTTAAAGGCTTTGGATCCATTAAATATCTAGCTAGGCGGCTGAAGTATGCCCATAATGTTTACAAATGTTTTAATCTTCATATTGAACAGTAAAAATTGTGAATGAGGACAGTCCCAACTCTTCTAAAAGAAACTGAAGTGTGATCTGCAATTCCTTCCTTTTCTATTCTTTAATTTTAATATTCCTACTGTGCTTGCGACCTCCCATGATATACCAAGAACACACTGCAAGACAATGTTGAAATGCAGACACCATATCCCAAACACAAGACAGAAATTAACACAGATACAGGCAATAAGAGCTATTTTGGGTTGTCCTGCCAGTCAGAAATACTGTCTGTCTAAAAGTCTCAATTCAGCACGTTTTATTTCATCACACAACTGCACAGAGAAAAATATTTCTGTACATTCAAGTTCCTTGCTGAACTATACAGTGCAACAGCCTGTTGAGGCTGAGATGACTGAGGTCGCAAACACAGTAATGTGTTCATCATATATGGTCCATAACAACCCATGACAGATGAACCTTTTAAGCATATTGTTTGGGGTTGTGATTTGTCTCCCTTACAATGCAATTTTTCGGAAAGATGGGTCATCCTCAAGCAAATGAAACACTTTGCACTCCATTTCACTTCTTTCATGCATTATTAAAGGCCGACATATCTTTATCCATACATTTTGTGTAATCCAGCCATTTCTTATGTTCCTTTCCATAAAACACACTTGTGCTGTTGCCACCATCATAATCCCATAAACTATGATACCGATGAAAGGGTCAGCACATAACAGGCAATGAGGATAAGCTTCATGTTCAGCAAGATGCATGATTTTTCTGACCTAATATTACTCTACAAAAGTGTAGATCAGGCTTAACAAAAAACACTCACTTGGGTGCTAAAACTGGTTTTTAATATGATTAGTAAGAAGACTGTCTTGAGTGCTCTCTCACCATTAAATATAGTCATGGCAGGAGAGATGCCTAAAGAAAACTTTTAGATGCCTAAAGCCAGATTACATAAATCCTCCCCTACATTCATGCATGAACATCTGAAGACACGTACTTTGTGCTGGAAGAACTTTCACCTCACATTTGAAAGTTATCAATAAAATTATGTTGCCTAAGACTTTCTCATGGCCCATGAATTATATTAGGCATACTGATCAGTCAACTTATTGGAAAGATTTGAATTTTAAGCTGGCAGAAATCGTATTCATATTATTCCAACTCCAATTTGCTGGCCTTCCACTGGCAATTTTTCTACTCAACTTGACCATGGTTACTAAACTGTGTGTCTCTGGGCTTTCTGATAATGATTTTAACAACTTTTGAAACACTGAATATTTTCTGGCCTGGATAGCCACTATAGCGTGCGAACACTCCAACATTGACTTTTACATCTCGTCTTGCATTTTTTAAGTTGTGCACATAGGATTGCTGCCAATTTCCCAGAATGCACAAACCCCAAATATTCTTGCTGGATATCTGATATCAAGTCTAATTTCAGAATAAGGAGGTTACTTTTCTCAGCTCCCATCAGACTCAGTGGTATAATACAGAAGAGACAGGTGACAAGAAATAACAAAAGGTTCAGCAATGGCCTGTCAAATGCCAATCACATCAGCAATTTTGGACCACGCTTCCAAAGAGACTCTGGAGCTAAATGCATCAAGAGCATATTTTTGACTAACATAATGTTGCCTTATTGTTTTGTTGACAGGAAAAGTTTCTGGCAGCTCTTTGGCATAAAAAGTTTTGCTCCTTATGTCTCTCTTAAGATTCACTTGCAGCAGTTCCTCCTTCTCTGTGGTTCATAGCTAGCCAAGGTAAAATTGGTGACTAGGATTTATTTGCAGAGGAAGGAAAGGCAGCATACTGTTTTATACCAAAGTAAACTTCAAATTAAACCGCATTATAAAGCTCATACCTTTGCAGATGGTCATATAAATGTTTAGCCGAAAAAGACGTGAGTGGGAAGGAAGTTGGTCGCTATGGTTGTACCGAAAGGATTCACGTCGCTGGAGAGAGGGTATTGGGGAAATCTCAGGGTGCTCATGGGCTGGGAGTTTTAGGGATCAGCAGCTGTGAGGGCTTTTCTGAAGGGGCAAAGCAGGACCCCACATCTTGGGCCTATCCCATCCCCGGACAGGAGCAGGGCAGGGGGGACAGCCAGGGCAGCCCCAGCTCCAGGCACTGGGCACTGAGCTGGGAATGGGCAGAGCTGGAATGTGGGCTCCCAGGCAGCCCAGGGCAGAGCTGTGAGGAACGGGAGCCCAGAGATGCAGTAGGGTGGCTCTGGCTGATCAGACTGATGTTTCTGGGGGTGAAGTGAGCCCCAGCAGGAGCTGGGTGGGAACATCAGGCCTCTTGATGCCCTCCACCCTGGGACAGGATGGACCAACTGAAAACCCCACCTTGTTAGATATTCTTACTGAAAGTTTTAGCACAACAGGTAGCAGTGTGATAAGGAAATTTGGAAGCTTATCATTCATATATTAAAGGTAAAAAACACATATATGTATTATATGAAATATATATCCAAGTGGTACAGTTGGACAATCCTGAGGATAGGGAAGCTGGAAACAGGATGAAAAACAAAACCTGCTGTGCTACAAAGCAGTTCTGAACTCGTGGAGAAAAAAAAAGGCCAGAGTTTAATAATAGTCATGAATTTCTTTTGTCACAGTTTGGATATGATAACACAAAAAATAGAACAGGGAAAAATTTTCAAATTCTCAGCTGACCTAGTCAAGTTTTATATGACTGTACAACTGCAAGCCCACCTGGCCCCAAAGCTAGGCTCTACTTGCCTCAAGGCATCTCACTGGAATGACAGAATTAAAGTTTGCCATTTCAGTTGTATGAGGAAGAAAAGGAGAGTTGTTGTGGTTTCTTTCTGTTTAATATCCTTAAGGGAAGGTAAGAACTATTTGAACTGAAGGACAGTGCTAGAAGACTTCTAAACATGTGGACTAATAAAAGGCCTAATGCCTAATAAAATGGGTGTGGGGAAAAAGAAAGTCAGGTATTGATGCTAAAATACGTACTTTAGAATAAAAGAAAAAGATGGGGAAATAAACTAATAGGAGTGGGAGAACAAAATTCAAATTTTTTTTAAATTATGAACTCTACCCCAAACACAAGGATGTCCAATAACTAGAATTTAAAGTGAGCCAATTCAAAACGTAGCTTTCTTTAAGAAGCACTTAAAAGTATCAAGTTGGAACTGTAAATTTTTGCAGGAGTACACTCAATTGCCAACTGTAAGACAAGAGAAAACATTTATGTGCATTTTTCAGAAAGATATATATTGCCTTTAAAAAAAGATTAACAGGCGGGTGAATAATTCCTTTAGCTCTCACACAGATGAAACTAAGTATTAAGATGATGTATGGTATTCATGCCACTGAATTCCAACACAATAACACTTTCATATCTTGAAGTTTTTGTCTAAATTTTTAAAAGAAACATTAGAAGCTCTTCAAAATGTTATAAATGTCCTACTCTTTGCCCACAGGTTTTGGGTGGCCTAATTTAAAATTTGATGTAATAGAAAGCAATACCAGAACACTGTCTTTCTATATGTTGGCTTTCTGAGAAGTTTGAGTTGTTCTCCAATTGCTTTGGCATTAGTGTTAGCAGAAATACACTTTCAGACAATACTTGAAAGATAAAAAATTAGTAACATTATTGAAGAAATTGTGCCTGACATGAAAAAGATCATTAGTATACTTAAATCACACTGCAACTTTGTAATACATTAGATGTCCCATAAAGAAGTAATAGGACATGTACCAGAATGGAAAAAAATAATTTATCTTTTCCACATCTGTTTTTCAAAGACAAGGGCAACTACACCTGAAATAGTTTTTTCTAATACAATTACAAAAACCATAAATATTGCTCATTGCACCTCTTTCAGCAAGCTTATTCCAAATGGTTACTCATTTTAGAATGCTTTTCCCTCGTATTTTATTTGTTGTAATTTAAGCTTATCTTTCTCAGGTACAAACATGAACAAATAAGTTTGTTACTTTCCTCTCTACTGCAGCCTTTAAAAGGTTTTCACAGTATTTAAAATATTTAAAGAAACATATTTGTCTTCTAATGAAAAAAAAAGGAATAAAAACCAAAGTGTTGACCCCACGCAGACTCCTACAACTCTTACACAACTCTTATTCTTACTGTTTTGTTGCAAATGGTCCAACAGCTTACTGTAGACTGAAAGAAACTTACTTGGTTTTCACTTAGAAAGCTTAAGAATTTTCAGCTGACCATAATAACCTAGAAGAATATTTCCTCACCTGTGGGCTCCAATATAATTTTGACGCATCTTAGTACAATACTCGGAGCTCTGTTATATCACCAGCAGCAGCGTGGCCAGCAGGACCAGGGCAGCAGCTGTCCCACTGTCCTGGGCACTGGTGAGGCTGCACCTCGAGTCATGTTCAGTTTTGGGCCCCTTACTACAAGAAAGACATTGAGGTGCTGGGGTGTGTCCAGAGAAGGGCAGTGAAGATGGGCAACACAAGGCTGGTGAGGAGCTGCTGATGGAGCTGGGGTTGTTCAGCCTGGAGGAGTCTCAGGAGGGACCTTAATGCTCTCTCTACAACCACCTGAGAGGAGGCTGGAGCCAGGCAGGGATCGGTCTCTTCTCGCAGGTAACAAGTGACAGGAAGAGAAGAAATGGCCTCAAGTTGCACCAGGGAAGGCCTAGATTGGATATAAGGAAAACTCTTTTCACTGAAGGGGTTGTCAAGCACTGGTACAATCTTCCTAGGGAAGCGGTGGAGTCACCATCCCCGGAGGTATTTAAATGACATGTAGATGCAGCATTGAGGGACAAGGTTTAGTGGTGGATGTGGAAGACCCAGGCTGATGGTTGGACTAGATGATCTTTAAGGACCTTTCCAAACTAAACGATTCTGTGATTCTCTGATTCAATATTTGCATACAACCAATGATATTTTCTCTTTCAGGAAACATTTAAGCAATCTTAACTTATTGTTTCAGAGTTGCTACATTGACTTACTGAAGCACATATTTTTACTTTGTATGGTTTGTGGTCCTGTGTAGTGTCCTATGCACATAATTTTATAACTGAACTTAAAATAAAAATCTGAAATCATTTAAAATTGCTCATTATTGCACTAAGAAATGTAAATTATTATGATTGTTTCTAAAGTTAATATTTCTCTATAAAAATAGAATCACTTTAGGATCTTGACATCAACTGGAAAAATAAGTATTAATATTTAAATTTTCAGTAGATACTTTCCATCATTTTGATTTACACTCATTTTAGGAATATGGTAATTCTAGAGTACAGTAAAAGATTTTCATTAGTATAAAAAGATATGACTTTTCAAACTGGAGTTCTAAAAAGGTGAAAGGACATCTAAAAGGCAGTCTTAAAATTCATGCCTTTATCTTGATCTATTATCTTGACTTGAGCTGAACACAAAAATGGATGTTATGATCTGAGCAGGGTCAGGGTTTGATCTGACCAGGGCAGGCTGTAGTTCTACTTTTCTTTCTTTCTGCAACTTCTCCAAGACTAAATTATCTTTTATTTTGTTAAAAATAGCCCCATCTCTCTGATTTTATACATCTGAATTTCTACTTCTTGTCCTGCCTTGTGCTATTGAGATGTTGCTGGTTCCTCTTACTGTTTGAATTTTAGGAGCTATTTCAGTACATTCAAATTATTCAAGACTAGGTTGCTTACAACAGTGTAACAAACTTCAGTTTTACATTTAGCAAAAGGTGTAACCCTCAGATTTCCATTTGTCTCAATCGTCTTTATCAGTATCTATTTATATCTATCTAACTATCTATCCATTCTTCCATGATTCTGCTGCCCACAGAACATCTTTACTTAACTAATACACTACCTTCTACAGCTGCTCCACTAATTTGCATATTAAGGTTCACTTCTTTGGTTTTGTCTAAAAGAAACTAATGAAAAATAACAAAAAACCTGGCATTCTAAAGGTTTAGGCTCTCATGCATAAATTCATTATGCCTTTTGATCACAATCAGTTCTTTCAGCATTTTTTTTTTCTTTTATTAGAGAATAAACAGTGCTCTCCTCAGAAAACCTGAGATAAATTTAGGCAGAGTAATAGCAAGATTATGAGTTTTGAACTCTCAGGAGTATTCCTTACCATATAAAAATATGTAACAATTTATAAGAAACCAATTCTAAGGTCCTAAGTCAATATTTTCTGGAAATTTGATATTTCTCTTGTTATTTCCAGTTTGGAATTGATTTTTTTTTTTTACTTTCACCAGGCTTATTTTAACCCAAGCAGTTTTGAAATACTAATAAAATATACAATTGCAGCTTCCTTCTGCTTCAGCTGATGAGTTTTAGCAAGCAATTTGGAATAAGATTTCTTTCTTGTTTTTCTTAAATAATGGCTCATCAATTGGTCAAACATTACTATTTTAATTCATTAAAATTCACATACTTGATTAAGTAAATCTTCACAAGTGCAACAGCAGAATGAAAATATCTCAAAGACATTAATTATTTGTTCATTCTTAAAAAGGAATGTTAATAATTTGCTATAATGAAAAAAAAATGAAAGCATCTTTTCCCAAGAATAAGTGAGCCACCACCACTTCACAGGACAATGTTGTCAATAAAATGTTTTGGTGGAGTAAATTGCTGAATGAGCTGCACTCATTGTTCCTAGGCCATCTCCGGGAAATCTCCTTGGCACCTTTAATGGTGACTTTGTTATGAATCACCTTCAAGAAGTGCTTGCAGAGCCCCACGCTCCCACTGCCTTGCAGGATTAAAGCTTTGTTTAAATTTCTGTCTTGGGCTCATAGCAAACTGCGGAGCAGTTTGAGAACGAGCAGTACCTGACTTTTTGTGGTAATATTAGGGAGAAGGAAAAGTAGCCAGAGATTTTCACTTCGGAGAAGGATTTAACTTCTGCACGTTCTTTCACAGACATGTGGCTCTTCATCTTCTTATCAACCTTGGGTTACACAGGCTGCATTTATTAGTGCATAAGACTCCTCTATGCATATCTTTAAAATGACCCTCATTTTACGCCAAGACATTCAATTGTTTCTTGTTTTCCCTATTAGTATGCCCCAGTGCACACTAGCATTCATCACTAGAAATGTCAGACATAACCGAGAATTTCTTCAAAAGCCATTTTTTATTACACACATACAAAGGGAAAAGAAACAAAAAAAAGAAATTGATATTTTATATAGCTTCAGTTTTCATCAATGTGTCCTTGATTTATGGTACAGCTGTCCTTGATTCCTTTGTTTGAGTTTTAAATGAATACCTGCAATGTAAAGAGTGCACAATATTATGTACATGTAGATAGCTACAGATCCTCCCACATGCTACTTAAAAGAGAATTATAAAACAATGAAAAAATGCACTGTCCTTTCACACTGAAAATCACTGTATAATCAAAACTGACTTACTTCATGTATGCAGTGTGCATTTTGTTAATTAGCTTCCTTCTGGCACCTCTGAAGCAAAAATCAATTTTTCACAGGATCATTTTTCCCTCCTTGTAATAAGTAACACTTAATATTTGCTGGTGCTGTGATAAAATGTATTTCAAGGTATTTTTATGGAGTACTAAATTAAATGTTTCAATTAGAGCTTCAGCGAGCTGTTCAGCAAAGATTTGAATGAACCTCTGTAGGCCAACCTTAAAAAAAATCCCCAGGCCTATATTTTCATGCACTCCATAAAGATGTGTCAGACTTGCAATTAAAATAATTCATTTTTCTAAATGAGCTGAGAGAGATCACATCTCTTTTGCTCAATTACTCCCATTTCTACTACTTTTTCTCGTGTTATTGTACCCGTATGACTCTGGAGCAAAAAGGTAATGTGAGAGTTTGGAGAGTAAGATTGGAAGTTAGGATCTGTGAGCTCTAATTTTGGAATATGAAACAGAAAAGATAATTTTGATTGTTTTGCTGAGTTTTCCCAATGGAGAAAACCCTTCAACATCCATCATGTGAACAACTCTTTAGACTTTTTCTATTAGCATCCTTAGGGTCCTGCCATAAGATACTTATCCTAAGACTATTGTTTCTTGCCCTGTCTCTTTTCTTTGGTCTTAGGCTTGTCATTGCCCCCTTGAAACTGTTTTTATCTGCTGTACTTAGGAATCTTCTGTGTCTGTCAAATTAGAGCTTTGAACACTGCAAGTCTTGTGAGAGAGTATTTCTC
Organism: Oreocharis arfaki; assembly: GCA_013398015.1. Taxonomy (NCBI): domain Eukaryota; kingdom Metazoa; phylum Chordata; class Aves; order Passeriformes; family Paramythiidae; genus Oreocharis; species Oreocharis arfaki. The sequence goes on from VZRR01013707.1 coordinate 105,789, forward strand.
AATCTTTGCTTAGCAGTGTAGACTGGGAATATTTCTGACATCTTTTTTAGTTTCTTTATTCTCCAGGATTTTTTCTTCATGGTGGCTAAGGATTGTGATAAAACAGATAGTTCCTGTGAAAGTCCTAATCCATTTTATAGGAATACAGCCACAACATTTTTTATTATACAAGGTATGCAACATACTCTTAATAAAACTGAGAGTAGCTCAAAACATTTTCACTTGTCTCAGTCACGATTTTCATGATTCAGTCTCATAAGTCTTCAGAAACACAAAGCATAATCTTTTTTTTCAAGCAACTTTTTCCTTTGTAAAATTTATTCCCAAATAAGAAACATTAGCAATGCAAGAAGGAGGAAAAAAAGTATGGGCAGCATTTTTGTGTAAAATACTAAATAATTTTACTGATTTTATATTGGCAAAACTTGGGCAAAACAGAGCCCTTAAGTGTGAGACAAATTTCTGAGATGACTCAGTGTCACGAGTTCAGATCTCTTAGATAGCTCTAAGCATCAAACCTATCATTCGTTAATAGTATGTGCATTTAAGGGATGCAAATATTTATCACTTATCAATAATTTTGCAGGGTATTTTTTTGTATTTGAGTGGGCCTTTTCTTAACCTGTTTTATATTAATTGCGCTTTAGACAAACACTCAGACACACACAGCTAATGGACTCTACAGGGCCCTGGCATATATCCATGCTTAAATATCTGCTTTATTGCTGTCCTAGAAAGTCAGAAGGGAAGAACAAAACAAAGGAAGAAAAACGGAGAAAGAGAAAAATTATTGTACATTTCCTCTCCCCTTAATAGGGCACTTTCTAAAGCTACTATGAAAAAAATCAAAAGTATACACAACTTGGATAATCATGAGGTCAATAAAAATTCAGCAACTTTTAGAAGATACTCAAGAGACATTGTAGAACAAGAAATTTTTATGAATGAAATGGTATTGAACTAAATCAGTAGCTTTCATAATGATCTAAGAAAGATTCTTATGTGAACAGATTATAAAGGAAAACAGTCATAAGGACAAAATCTCCTAATAAAAACAAAATATAAGCTAAATGCAAACAACACACCCAGAATAAACACCAACATAGTCTTTAGACAAATAATGCTCTACCATGTAATATTTTCTGACACTGACTAATGTTTTCTTTTTGCATGGGTAGCTCATAGGCACTCTCTAAGAAATTATTCTGTTTAGAGAGACTCAAGCAGCAAATAAACTTCAGTTGAGTGCACTTAGCTCTCAAGAACTGCACTAGAAATAAAAACAAACTTTATTTAAATATCTAATCAGATAGATATCTAGTATATGTGTACAGTGCTGTTAAATTGGCTACATCATACATATAATACATCTCCTGTCTACCCTCTATGCAAATGTTAATGTGTTATTTTAGTGCACTCATTTAATCTACACAGTACAAAATATGCAGAAGAAACAATTTTCCACTTTGATGAAATGTTGGGTTCAATTCAATTTTTTTGTGGTCTAGGCAATTACACCAATCCTGAGAATGTCTTAGTCATTCTCTCTCACAACCTTAGCATTTAATTAACAAAAATAATTATATTTATATTATATCAGTATCTATGCGGATAGAAGAGCTGTTGTATTTTCCAATAAAACACTATTTTCATTGGATAGTTTCTAAATAAAATTCTGCTAGCAATATGGCTGAAATCAAATTAATTATAAATGTAACTAAAAGGGTGTCACAAGGTTAGAAACACCAATAAACCATGTGTCACAGCAAACATCACATTAAACATGCTTTCAGGATTTAATTCTGAAGATTTATATGTCACTTGACTTATCTCTTCTGTTTCAGTGTCTGCATATATCTCCCAAGACATAAGCCTTATAAAAACTGACTATTGCTGCTAAAAACAATAGAGGATTTTGTTTTGCTAATAGCACAATTGGTTTCCCGAACAGGAAATTAGAAACAGCACCCTTAGGAGTATTTTTGAACTACAGTGAAATGAAATAAAACTCTCTTCATTGCTATTGACAGAACCTAATAAAATGTTTCACACTAAATTGCCTTTGATGCATCTGTACATAAAATTAATTATGCAAATAATATAATATCTTATCTCTACGGATAATTACAACAGTAATCATACTTATGATGGTTTTTTTTCTTTTCCCAGGTGAATCTTTTCCAAAAGTGGTGTGAAATAAAATTCGGTGATTTTACCTATATTGTAACTGCCTGGTCTATCGCAGAGGGGCAGATACCAGGAAACTCCACTGAAGCCCATCCAGTTTAGAGCTGTGCCCTGGACAGGCTCAGCTGGAGCAGGACACTCAGGACTGTGTTCAGTCAGGTTTTCAGTGTGTCTGGGGATGGACGTCAGTGAGCAACCTGTGTCACCACTCAGTTACCCACACAGCAGAGAAAGATTGTCCTAATGTTCAGATAGAAGCTCCTGTGTTTGAGATTGTGCCCATTACCTTTTGTTCTGTCACTGAGCACAAACTGAAAAAACCCTGGCTCCACCTTTGCACCCTCCTTTTAGGCATTTATATACATTGATCAGATTCCCTCTGAGCCTTTTCTTCTCCAGGCTGGCCAGTTCCAGCTCTCTCAGCCTTCCTATTGAGAAAGATGCTCCAGTCCCTTCAACATCTTTGTGTCCCTTTGCTGGACTCTTTCCAATATGTCCACATCTCTTTTGTCCAGAACTGGACATTGTTCTTCAAGTGTGGCTTCACCAGTGCTGAACTGAAGTAGGACACGAAGGACCTCAGCCTTTCACATGACCTTTGTCACTAGGACCCATGCCCACTCACAGAGAGCCCGTATTTTCCCTAGCCTTCCCTTTGCTTCCCATGTAGTTGGATCTTGTTATCTATGACAACTCCTGCCAAGATTCAGCTCCAGGTGGGCTCTGCCTTTCTTAACTCCATTCCTGCATGCTCAGACAGTGTCTCTATCTTCCTCCTGACTGCTTTGATCCTACTGCCACCTTTGTATGATTCCTTTTTTTTGTTTCAGTTTTGTCAGGAGCTCCTTATTCAAACCTGCAGACTCTCCATAACTTTGCTAGACTTCCTGCTTGATTGTTCTTGAGCTTAGATGGTCTGTTCTGTCCCTCAGCACCAGAGCAATTCCCAAGCATATGACAGGAAGGCTTGTGTAGGTGGTGCTGCAAACAAAACAAAAAAGTTGTATCTTAAATGGTCTCATGAAGAACACAACTCTCCACTGCACTGTGAGATCAGGCCATCCAGGGCAGAAACTATCTGCCCTTTTTCATTGCAAAGACCATCTCGTATCTGTTCCAGAATTCTCCAACTCAAAAACAAATGGTTTCAATATGCTGACATTCCAGACACTGTTTACACATTTTCCTGTGTCTCATGCATTCGTTTTAAAGGACAGCAAAGAAGAAAAAGGAACAAACAAGATATGTATCTCAGGAAATGCATGTATCACAATCATGGAAGTTTTGCCTTCTTCATTCCTCCACCTTCTTTTCTCTGTTTATTGCCATCCCTTGCTGTGTTATGTGCAATTTAAATTGCATGCTCCTTGAGGTAAGGAGCTGTCAGATTTTGTTTGTCTGTACAATGGTATACACACCTATGGCACTATAGAAATAATTAATAATAACAATTTATGGCAGAGTACATTGTTACCAATCATCACATATTGTGTTCACTCTGGTAAGACACAAAAAGCTTTTCTAATGGAAGTGGAATAACATGCCCTATTTCATGACAGTTGAATTCTTAATATATTATCTGTATAAGGAAGGATTCCTGAAGAGGGGCTCATTCTTCCAAAGCTGATCTGTATTTCCAACTTTTAGACTTAAAAAATATTGAGATTTCCTTCAAAATGTGCTTTTTACTTGTGTTCTGAGACTGACAAATCAATTGTGCTAATGCAAAGATTCTACTGTTATCATTGTGGCACATAACATGGATCTTCCACACAAAATTTTTTATGAAACAGGACAGGAGAAATGCAGTAATTATTTGATGTATGCAGACATAAACCAAAACAGAGGAGTCTCTTTTCTTCTGTAGTTTAAATTAATTTGCTACAAATATTAACTAAGTATCTGGTGTACTTCGGCAAAAGAAAAAAGTCACCTTATCCTCTGAGGAATTTATAGAGTTTACTATCTTTTTCCAATATGAACAGAAGATACTGAGTTACTCTTGTAGGTAGGAAACTTTTACATCTACACCTTAAAATTTTGGGTTACCTGAAGTCACTGCTCTGGAAAATGACTATATTATGCAATGTATCTGAATCTCCTTTTGCAGTTAGTAATTATATTGGCCCACTAGTCTAGAAAAAAAACTGTGCTTAGAACTTGTAATTACAAATATATTAAAGAAACTTCCATGCCAAGGAAGACCTGGTTTGCCAGTTCTTAGGGAGGAGTTTGTGGAATGGAAATCTCCACAACACAACCAAAGCTGAGATGTTTCTTTTAGAAACACTGTGCAAATATATAAACAGGAAAACCTCTGAACTATAGAGCTCCAAAATTTTCTAGATGTGCAATAAGTTGTTTAGAAGAACTTCATTTTCCTGGAGAACCTGATCAAAAAATCAAATAGCTAAGAATGGCCTACAAGTAGATCTGGAGTTTATTTCCTGTGGACCTTCACACCGTGCTTTCAGATTAAAAAAAATTAGTGTTTTCAGAATCACTATACAAAGCTTTTTTATCCTGTACCTATACATCTTAAAATTATTTTTTATCCCTCCAGAATTAAAAATACAAAAATGTATCACAGGTTTATAACACCGCAGAGGAAACCCTCTTTGACAAAACAGGTGAAGTATAAACTGTAAACATGTTTAGAAAAAATTTTGTGTGCATTATTTGTGGTTTTATTATTTGTTTTTACACATGCTTCCATTATGTGGAATTCTATAGTTCAGTTTATACTGACATTTTTTAAGCTGCAGATTCACTGTCTACCAACAGTTTGCTGTTGATGGCACATGGTGTTGTTTCCTTGGTTGTACCTCTCAGGACAATGTCTTCACATATTTCAACACTTTTTGTAATCTCTTGTAACACCTATAAAAATTAATAATTCTGACCTCTATGAAGTACTTTGACTTCTGCCAAGGTGTGAAGGTTGCTCTCTAGGGAAGCCCCATATACTGCTTATACATCGCTAACAGAGATTAATTTTTGCTACTTTACATGGACTGAATTTGACACCAAATAAATTTTATTAACACATTATGCTAATTTTATCTTGTTCAAATGATATTTAATGTCTCTCCTTTCTGTGGCATAGATTGTAACAACTTTAGTCACACAAATTGTGCTCTACTTTGTTTTGGTTTTGGTTTGGGCATGAACATATTTGCACTTCAACTACACAGCAATTTCTTGTTAACTGCTAAACAACATACATAGTATAACACATGTCAATCTTTGAGGAAAAACTCCATCAAAAATATGAAAGGAAACAGTCTCTTCTTCACCAGCACATTTTTACATTTTTTGTACAGCTCCTGGTACTTAATTTTTTCCTTGCTAAGTTGATCGCTATACTTGTCCATAGCTTGAAGTGAGGAAAGGAAATGGCAAAAGACCTGTGTGCAAGCTGCAATCTTCAAGGACAACTTTAGGAGAAACAGCTACTCTGATATGCAGGAAAAAGGACTCCCTTCCCCTAACCTTCCTTTCCCTCCTCTGCTCCACTCTGCTCACATGTCCACTCCTGTTCCCTCTCCTCTGTGTGGCCTTTCAGGAAACAAAATTTCTTGTTGCTGTAATTTTTCAAATTTTCATGTTGCCAAGACCCCAAGTCTGACACCTCTATGGTTTACAGTCTTGATTATCAAAATTTGGTATGTTATTTTCAAATTGAGTGTTGTACTAAGAGTATTTTAAAAAGCGGTTTGTCTTTCTAACTAAATGTAGCAACTTGTGGCATCTTTCACGCAGGGATTGTATTATTTATTGGGGATACAAGCTGGTGTTTTCTTGATGTTTTACAAAGCAAAAACTATTCAGAAGTGAGGGGTAATATGCAGGTATCTTTAAGACCTGAGCACAAATTTCTTGAATGCTGAACATACACAAACATGCAAGCACTGTAAAAATGTCTGCTTATAAATTGAAATTTATTTATGACTCAATTCCAAAAGAATGAGAAAACACAGTGTCCTCAGAACAAGAACCAAAATAACATATGCAATATAAATATCAGATTTGACCCATGCTAGCATGATCCTTTTGCTGATGGATATAGAAACTTAAAAACATCTATGACATTTACATCTCTTTCCTAACTGTAATCTTTGCTGCTATTTGGAGAGAGCCACCTCTGGGCAAAAAACAGAAAGGTGTTCAATCATACACACAAATATTCATAAACCAGAGAGGATGGGAACTGGGTACTTTACTCAAATTGGAGTAAAGTAACTACAGAAGGACTACCAGTGTTTATGACATTCAGTGCGGTAGGAACATTCACTGTCACTGAAACTGGCTAGCTTGAATCCACCCATTCCCCTACTAACAGATACCTTTTTCTCCAAGACAGAAACAATGCAGTCTCCTCCTTTTAATAACTCTCCAAATGTACTCAGGAACTGTACGGGAAAATGCAAGCTGGCCTGGGCCCAAATGTGTTCCAGGAATAATTCTAAAATTTAATAGCAGAGATAATTGTGATCCAGTGCCTATGGCTGTTTCCTGACACTGCTTTCTGTATGGATACAAACACAGCCAAAATGTCTGGTTTATGTTTCTCAGAGCTTCTGTGCAAATCAGCATAAGGTCTTTTAGATTTGACAGTACACATAGATTAAGTAACTAGACATCGGCCTTCCAAAAAAAAATTTTTATATACATTTCCAAGAATATTGTCATAAACAAATAGACTGCTGAATAGAGAACATAAGTCTAGTAATAACAGGTCCATTTCTTTCTTATGTTCTCCACAAAACATTTAGAAATAGTCCTTAGGCCTGGCAGTCTTCATGTCAGAAGCTGAAAAGCACTGCTTCAGAATAATCTGATATTCATATACAGATTGACATGAAGGAAATTATGCATTCTCTTTAGGGTAGATCATTGACTGGAAAACTACTGTACGTGTTTGGTCTTTAAGTTTGGTCACCTGAACTAGGATTTGATATCAAAGTCATAATTTGGGGCTGCTTTGCACATGCTGTGCCATACTTAGAAAATGGCTAATGGTCAGAACAAATGAGAGGTGACATAAAGAATGAATATAGGTGCTTGGCAGCAAAAGTTTCTTATCTAAAAATTTAAGAAGATATGATTTGCTTACTGTAACCATGGCTATTATCTTCTTCTAAACAGGATTTTTGCATGTAGTGGTAGTTAGATTTTATTTACTTTTTCTAAACCATGTTTCAGATCTTTAGCAGAAGCTAAGTTTAGCCCTTTTCAAACTCTGCTCTCAAAATGGACTGTTTCAGAGATGTGCATCTGAAAGGCAGAATTAAGCAAGGAGAGCTTAATACAAATTTTTGTGAACGCAGAAGCAGAAGACCCACAACGAGCTACAGGCAGGGGTTTTTTATTGGCATCGTGTAGTTAGACCAAAATCAGTGTTGTTTAATTGCATGTTTCTCACTAATATGAAGCTTGGACTTAATAGCTTTGTTCCCTGAGCCTGTTAAAGAGTTAAAGACTCACAAAGGACCTTATCCTCAAAATTCAGTACTCTGATGCAGTGTAATTAATAGCCCTAAATTGAACACACTGCTCCCACTTTATACCCTAAGCAGGACATCCATGGGAATGGGAAACATTTACAAACCAGTAAGATGTACATAGTAGAAAATCTGGCCTCAGATAGTGTGCAAATATTTCCATCATTTTTTAATTTTGCGTTTGCAATGTTGAACGGGTAAGGCCTGTCCACAAATAATGGAGGAAAAGGCAGCAGAGTGAGAGAGTGATCAAAGGGAAAAGCCATTCTCTAAATCAGACTAAGCGAGGACCTGATCCTATGTCTCCTCTTCAAGGAGAAGTACTAAGCAAGTTACATGGGAAAAAAATCTTCCACTTTTTAAGGTTTCCTTTAAAAAGAAATTATTTTGGCACCTAATTCAAGTTAGAGGACAGAACACTGAATCTTAGATGGAGGAGGTTTTACCCCCATGATTACCACTCAGGTACAGTCTTGCCTCCCTAAAGAGGCCAGGACACAGGTAACATCCCTCTAAACAGCATATTCTGTTGGTGGGATAATTCACTTCTAAGAATGTCCTCTCCGGTCATCCAGCTCTTTCCAGGCATTCAAGGACCACCTAGAATCTAATAGGAGATGGCAAATTCTACATGATAGGTGAGTATGAAAATTAATGAGTTTGGAACTTAGAGATGATGTGGCACTAAAACTCTTGTTATTCCTATTCTACAGCCATTTATGAAATTTCAGCAATGTATTAGCACTCATTTTCGTGAAAACCATAGTGCTCCTTAGGGCAAGCAAGACTGAAGGCTCAAAAACAGCAAGGTGAAATGCTTGGCTCTGATGGACTTGCACATTTTTTCTTCAGGCAGGCCTGTAGAGATGACAGAATGAAATGGCTGTCATCTTTCTGGGTGTTATTTGAACAAAAATGCCATAGTATATTCAGCTTTTCTACCTACCACAGCTCCTCCTATCAAAAAGAAAGAGCTGCTGATCTGTGGCACTGCCAGGGTCAGAAATATCTCGAAGGAAATATCTCCTTATTTCTGCCACATACACCAGATACTTTGTTGTGTCTGTGTACAGAGACACATCGCTCATAGCGCTTATCTACACATTTTTTTATTCTTAACAAGTCTCAGCATTTACTTGTGGTATCCCAAGATTTGGTTCGCTCACTACAGGCAGAGAGCCCCTGCATGGCAGGGGCCAGGAGTGCTGACGTCCTACCAACCGCGCTCAGTGTTGGTGTCCAGAACACTGCAGTGCAGCACACAAAACAGGACAATGCAGGGATTCCATGGTTTAGCCCAACTGTTTATTGAGCATTACATTTATTAAGTTTAGAGTGTTTAGTAAGTTTACTGTGGAATACAGAGTTGTAAAGCCCCTGAGCTTACAGAGCTGAGCATAGCACATCACCTGCGTCTGCTTCATGTTGTTAAGCTCCCCAAAAGAAATAGATACTTAAAAGAAAAAGGACCTATGTGGCTGTTTGAGTTCACAGATCCATCGTGTCACTACCTTTGCTGCAGCTGACACAGATGAGTGCATTGTCACATTTTGCACTGCAGCAGGAAGATTCTCTGATCAAGAAAATCTATATAAAAGGCATTTGCTGACTTAGATTTTTTTTTTCCTTTTAATATCTATAGAAATATTCATCTTTATTATTTGGTATCACATAAGCTCTCAGTAACCCAGGAATAGATCTAAAGGGTCAAGTTGTGAGCGATACTAAAATATTAATATCTTGCTTTACAAACACATATACTCTCGGGGTATATCCAACTGTAATAATTTATATTACATCTACGTTCACTGACCAAAGAGCTACAGGAAGTAAAACTGTACTGATTCCATGAACCCCACACTAGTTGATCCAATAGTAGGGGTTACTGCTTTCACAGCCAAAGCAGAACTGGATCTGACATCTCTCCAGCCATAATGCTCATGGTTTGGGGCAAACTTCTTACTTTAGTAAGTGAAATCAAGCCCTCAAACTTTGTGCTGAAATGTATTATGGTGGTTTAACAATGCAGCCACTAGCTCATACTTCCCAGTGGGATGAAGGGAGAGAATTGGAAAGCTAAGAGGTAAGAACCCATGGGCTGAGATAAAAACAGTTTAATAGGGGAAGCAAAACAAGGAATTCCTTCATCACTTCCCATGGGCAGGGAGGTCTTCATCCATCCCCAGGAAAGCAGGGTTCCATCACACACATGGGTTACTTTGGAAGACAACACCATGGCTCTGAATGTCCCTCTCCTTCCTTCCAGGTTTGTATGCTAAGCACAGCACCACACAGACTGGGATATCCATGGGTTAGTTGGGGTTAACTGTCCCAGATGTGTCCTCTCCCATCTCCTTGTTCTTCCCCAGCCTCCTTGCTGGTGAAGTGGTACAAGAAGCAGAAGTCTTCATGCTGTGTCAGTGCTGCTCAGCAAGAACTAAAATATCCCTGTGTTATCAATGCTGTTTTCATCACAAATCAAAACTGCAGCCCTGCAGTAGCTATTGTGAAGAAATTTAAATGTGTCATAGCAAAAACCAGTATATTGATAAACACTTCAACTTAAAAAACTTTTTTTTTTATATTAATGTATATTTGTGCCTCCAGAAAGGTAAACTACTCTATGCCAAAACAGATGAGTGAAGAAACACATGTGAAAAAATTTTCAGTCGCTTGAGAGGAGTGGGTGGTCAGTGGTACGTACATAGTCCAGCAGTAGTCTTCAGATATGGAAAGGGGGTTTCTGAGAAATACCTTGAGCTTAGGCAGTCTGCTGACAAACATTTCAGGATTGGTTTGTACTGGTGGTGGCTCTCCCACTGTGAGCCCAATGCTCCTGAGGCTGTTTCCTGCAGAACCCTTTTCCCCTTGAGCTTCCACCACCTCCCATGAGGGGACAACCTGCCACAATTCCCAGGTATATGGAAGAATTGCTAAGAGAAACCATGACAAAGTTAGTTCATGGCATGATAAATTATCATTTATGATGATGCAGGGACAGTAAGGTAGAAAAGTGTTAAGTTAAGGCAGGCCTGCTGAACATCTAATCACCCTTTCAAGGTACACCAGCCTCTTGACTGTTACTCTGTGCTTGCCAGTACAGTGTAGAAAGAGATCACAGGTAACTATTGCAGCCCTGCTGGCCCTGAGTTTGTGCCAAATGCTTCCTTGCCACGGACTTAACAACTCAGTGTCTGACTCTGTCCATTGGTGGTAAAAATACTGAGAAATACCCTGGGAAGGGGAGAACTTGAATGCCTGAAAATCAATATTTTTTTCTGAGAAGGAAGGAGAGAAAGATATTTGAGAAAAAAATATGGAATGCAAGAAGAATCAATTGTGGGATACTCACAAAGACAGAAAAAAAAGGGGTGATTATGGCTGAAAGAAACACATTTAGGGACAAATTTGTATGGAAAGTGGGATTAGAACAACGTTCCCCAATAGCATGCATAAAAAAATCAGGTAAAATAGCATCTGAAGTGGCACACCATTCTAGGACTGATATTATGCAGGATTGTTTCAGCTGTGGTGGAAGAGAGGCACAGACCCACATTTAGAAGATTACTTGGCTATACCCACACCACTGCTAAAGAGCAGTCTATAGAGGAGGTAAAGGCACAGTCTGCTCCTTCAGCTCCATCCCCACAGCTGCTTCACAGATTGCCTTCAACAGCCTCTGGGGGTGTGCTGTGGTGTGGTCTGGGGTGCTGGAGTGTGTGTGTGTGCACATGAGATACCAGCCAACCTGGGACATTGCCCAACAGGGACAGGAAGCTGGGCTGCTGCCTGAGGTGCCTGTACAGCCAGGGAATCAGGTGTCAGAGCAGGTCTCAAGAGACAGCAGAAGCAAATTCACCATGGCTCCAGGGTCAGGATTTTTGAAAGTTAGCTTTAACTAACCAGCATTTTCCTCCACACTTCTTTTGAGCATTGATTAAAATACTAATGAGGGTAGCATGAACTGTGAGGAAACAGACTGTGTGAAAAGCAAATGTGACTTGAGAAGAGTGCATCAAAGCAAAAAGCTGCACTGATAACCAATCACTCAGACAGCAGTACTGTCTCCATAGAGTGTGAGCAGAATAGAAAATTCTATATGTAAAGTTAATTCTGGCTTCATGTCATATTACAAACACGCCTGTTGTCAGTAGTCACAAGTAGTGATAACGAGAGCTTAGATGGTTCTAGCATTTTAATGTCTCACTTTTATATTTACCCGAACAGTGAAGTTTTATGCCAGTTACTAATCACTTCTTAGCCAGCAGCAGCAGACTCCTTATTCCCTGAAGTCTGTTCTCAGTTAATTGCACTCATGAGTATGGCAAATTTAGAATTATTATTCTTCAACAAATACTTCCAACTCCCTGGCCAGAAGCTGGTATGGCAGCCAGGCAATATCAGCTACATTATCACTTCACCTCACATACTGGTCTAATATTTTAATGGTGTTTTTTAAATTATCGGTAACTGACATCTGTCCTGTGAAAAGGTGGGATCAATAAAACATACGTGTGTATAAATTAATTAAAAAGTAATCCTCCACAAAAGCAGAATGAAAATTGATGGTACAATCTACTTAGCACTTTGGTTTACAGGGTATGCTTTATGAATCCACACAGACAGCACATTCCAGGAGAAGCTGTGCTCAAGCAGAGCAGCTAATGGTAGTAACTGATTAACTCCATTTCTTTTGAAGGCAATACATCTACTTTACACTTTGGAGCTGGCTATTTCCATTAGCCATTGTTGTCATGGATTGTTCTTAATAGCTAGTCTGAAAAAAATTAGTTATTGGTTTCAAAGTGTGCCTTTGGGGCCAGATTCACAGTTGGAAGAGCTCTGATGATTTTTGTAGGCTTATAGTGCTTTGCTCTGGTGTTTACGTGAAGTCTCATTCTGATTTAAATGATCTGAAGGAAACAGTGGCAGTCATTACACCAGCAGAATTTTCCTTAGTGCTTTCAGTATTTTTCTGTCAGAGGTTAGATAGCTTCGCTGCTTGACTGAGTTGTAAGGACTGGTTTTGCTTACTTCTTTTTTTTTTTTTTTTTTTTTTGTGAAGATAGGTGACAGTGTCTTTTACATCTAAGGCAGAAAAACAGGTTTTAAGAGACCAATTTTAACTCTTAGATAGGGTCTCCCAAGTGACAGTCCCTCCGAATGTACTGACAGACCTCACAGCACTGCACTGTATCCCCGTACTTCTGCATTACCACAGCTCAGATCCTGCTGCTTGCTGCTTAACAGAGGGAAAGACTCACTTACTGCAGAGCTTGAACAATAACACTGAAGTAGATGAAAAGACTCAACTGATGTCGGCAGACTTTGGCTCAGCACCTGCTCCCATTGCACACTGTGATAAAAGGTGTGAAGGTTGCTTTGCTGGGCTTTATCTCAAGGAAAGATGCTTTTACTGGAGGGTGTCACGAACAGCAGCTCTCAGTGTCAATAGTCAATGTGAGCTGGGAGACTTAGAAGTGATCAAGTTTTAAAAGGTTCACTCAAATTGTAAATAATTCAACTCTAACTTCTTTTCACAAAGTCAGGAAGACAGGAGATGGTGGACAACTCTGTGTAAGAGAAGACTTCTGTTTCAAAGGCTACTGTTCAGAAATGAAACCCAAATAATGTAACCCCAAAAGTATGACTGCACCAATGTAAAAGAAAAAAATGGTCTGAAAAATGGTAGTAGCCATGGTTACACACACACACCCCCATCATAACACAATGGTCCTGTCATCCACTGCATTGAAAAGCTGTTATATCCCCACACAGTGCAAGTCTTGGAAGGAAAAACAAGAAGAGGCAAAACACTGCAGTTCTTCGAATCAACAAGTCACCCAGTGCCACTTGAAAACTAAAGTTTCAACTCTTCGCAGGAGGAGATTGACTGTTCTGCAGGTACACCCTCAATTTTAGAAACACATCTTGGGAAACACAATGAGTTAATTGCTTGCTTAAGCAACAACTTTGCAAGCTATCCTAGGCAAGCAAACTGAGGAGGAAACCCTAGGATTGCTTCTTTCATATCAGGTGACTCCACTAATGAGCAGTGCTAAACATTTCTATTTGGACTGTACAGTGCCTAAAAGCTTTGACATGTGTCTGATATTACTGGCTTTTCATAGCTTTACATAATGAATCAGGGCATCTACAGGATATTTCAGAAATGCATGCTGCAACAACTCTCAGAGCTTGTACCATTGCTGAGTACTTTTTAAAGCAACTTTCCCTAGACTTTCAACATACACAGATGGGCATACTGCTACCTCCAAAGCACAAGGTTTGTCTGAGCTGGCCCAGACCCTCCACAGACTGCATGGGTGGTTGGGAAATCCCAGATTGCCATGCTCCTGACCCAAGGGGAGCCGGTCCAGGTCTTTTTCTGTCCCTATTTTATCCCTGAGGGCCATGGCACAGCTGCAGCCTGGCCATCAGGAAACCAAGCTTTTACCAGACACATCCTCTTCTCAGCTGTGCCCTGCTGATGGCTCTCAGCCACACAAATGCAGCTGTACAGATTTGGGACTGTGCCTGGCTCAGGGCTGGGTTTAGAGCATCTGTATATCTGCTTTCACTGTATAGGGAAGCTTTAACTTTTGCTGTACTTCAGGTAACATTGGTGAAAACACAGATAAAAGAGGTTTCCTGCTTTCCCTGGGTGTTCTCAGACAAAATATGTGAAATCTTGGATGTACTTTTCTCACGAAGCACAGACTGCTGATGGCATGGCTGAGTCAAGAAGAATATTTTAGTGGCATCTTGAAGTAAGCATTCAAACTCGTGTGAGGTATGGAGCTGTGAGGTTTTGCTCACGTGAAAAAGGCAGAAGGGACGGTTTTCCATGGACTCAGTCACTGTCACCAGAAGGAATTTTTATTTAATTCAGCAGAGCTCAGATCACTCAAGAGTCTTAATTGGGGAAGGAAATAATTGGCAAAACCCCCAAGTTTAGCTGTCCTAGTCTGGCAATAGCTCTGCATAATGTGATCTGTATGCAGAACAGTACAAATCACAAGTTCAGTTCTTGCTGTAATTCTCTGGAGCATAACATGGCATCGGGGTCCCAATTATACTTAAAAAGAGCAGTTTTGTGAATGGAAGTAGAGACGAAGCCCTAGAACAAAGATAAGGGTATTTAGATTCTGCGTTCAAGAAAAATGGCATCTATGATATGCGGCTCCTGGGAAAATAATAATTGATCAGAAAACATGTTTTTCTAAAGCTTAGTCTCCCCACGACTTTATTTATTTTTAAAGCATAATCCACTCTTAGAGAGCATCCAGAAAGAAGGAAAACCAACATCCTCACCAGCTAATCAGGATTTTTAATTCTGCATTTGCTACAGGTCAGGCAATTGGTTGGATTTAAGTAATTAGTTGACTTGTATGCCTAAAGACATTAGGACAAAATCAGAAGTGATGCAAACACAGATTCAGGGGAGCCAATGTTTTTAGATTTTCAAAAACATAAGCCCACAAGAGGAATGCAATAGAAGAAATATAGAAAGGAAATAAATGAAAGAAACCCTCCTGGAGAACTGTAAGATCGTGTAAATCAAAATAATACTCCCTTCCCAGCACCTACTGAAATGTAAATAATCCCATGGATAGTTTGTTGCTTGTAACTACTTAGAGTCACTTACTTGCAGTTGTAATAAATAAATTATCTCTGAATTTGGGTCCATTTTCCATGAGAACATCTAAATGTTCTGTCAAAGTCTAAATTAGTTGCTATAACACATTTCCCAATCAGTGCAGGGAAATGATCATCTCTGGCTGATGGTTTATCACAACAGTGTGAAAAACCTATTTTAGAAACACTTTCTGGAGGTGCCTGTTTCTTCTAAGTGATGGCTAGCTGCTTCCTCATAGTATCAGAGTCAAAGCAGGGTCTAATCTATAAATAGGGTTTCCTTTAGATGAAAAATTTTTACAAATAAAAATATGTTTTCATTCTAAATCAGAAGGAAAGGTCAAAGTGTCATCAGTTTTCACAGAATGGGAGCTACAAGAAATTTTCAAGTGTATTTTCAAGTGCAACATTTCCCCACTTCCCTGTAGAGGCTTTGGTTGTAGTGAAGGCTCTTTGCTGTGTGGATCGCAGCTGCCTGCACTGGATGACGCTGTCTCAGTAAAACTCCATTTTCAGTGCATGTTTCAGCTCTAACTACTTCCACAAGCTGTGGCAATACTTCTGCATCTGCCATCCCTGTAAGCAGGAAATCACACCCTGTTGTGAAGTATCATTATTTTGAGAAGTGAGTGGGACAAGGCTTCCAGTGGTCTAAGTGTTTCCAACTCTAGAAACTGTTAAGTGCCAACCAACAGATTCTTCCTTTACAGCTGCCCTGTAGCAGCAGTGAAATCTTGACCTTGTTAATGGCACTGCAATGCCAAGCAGAAATGCATTCTTTGCTTCTTTGGACTTTGTACAAATATATGTTACCTGGACTTTTGACCAATTCATGGAGATTTAATTCTTGTTTTAATGCTTACCATTAATGACAAATATTTGTGCAATAAACATTATTGCAACAAGAAAATTGAGACCTCCAAGGCTAATTCTTTTTTAAACTAGATTTAAGCCTTAATGTGATTGAATTTTATGCTTTCTGTGTATTATTAAAGGTCTACATCATAGAATTTCCAGCCAAAGATTGCCTATATGACCTTACTTTTTAGCTGAATTTTGTACTGCTTAACCAAGAATGTGAATTACCATTTTTGCTTATTGTCCTAATCTGTATCCTATTTCATCCACCTCACCCCATGTTTTTCGTATAACATAGGTGTTTCTGTTGATGACAGGCAAAATAGGACAGGTCAGGAAGGAAGAGCATAATTCAAATATAACCCAATTTCACCAGTTCAAAGGGAGGCTGGGGTACAAAACAATCCTAGAGAAAATATATTTCAAAAAATTAATGAGTTAGCTCGGATTTTATGGGTTACCCTAAAATTTAAGGGCTAGAGCTGTCAGTACTCAATTTTCCAAGATAAATGAGAGTAAAATGTTACTTTTTTAGCAACAATGACAAGGTTGTTACCAGCATATGAGGGATTGGCAGTCCAGAGAACAGTTCAGCTGTACTTGTGGACATTTGGGATGTTATCCTGGCTGTTGGACATTGTTTAACTGACATTCTCCATGCAATTCTGAAAAACAGTAAAAATGTAGTCTCCAAACTTCTGCTAACACCTCCTCAGTTATTCCCTCATGGAGACCATACATGCCCTCTGACTTCACAGGAGTGCTTTTTTAATGTTCCAGTGAAAATTAGTGATGGGGAATAAAAGATGAGATGAAGGTAAAAGCTGCCACTTTGAACTGATGTCAGACCAACCGAGCTGGGAGACAGGGCTGTGAGCATCACCCATTGTCCTTGCAGTCACATTGGTGTGCCCAGTCTGTGTGCTTCCCTCTACAGAGCCCTGCAGGCATCCACCATGGAGGCGAGTATCTGGAAAGGCAGGTGCCAGAGCACCCAGTCCAGAATGGAAAACTGTTGGGAAGCAGCTCTGGCTAAAAACAGGTGTTTTCTGCAGGAAGAAGCCACCTGGTGTGAGAAATTTCATGAAAGAGACAGTGTTCCACATAAAATGGAGGTGAGACGGCCTGAAATAACTCACTGAAAAACATTTGAAAAACCTGACATATATTGCCTTTGATGAGGACATTTTTCCCAAGCTACCAGGACATAAAATTATGTGCGCTGACAGGGATGAAGAGTATTTAATAATTGTGCCAGAAAAAAAAATAAATTTACAGCTTCCAGCTTCATGTCCTGTTTCATCCATTTTTACACAGCGAATGGATATAACAACAATGGAGCTAGAGCCATCTAACTCAGCTACCTGAATGCCAAGTCCTCGTTCCATGAATAAGTAATGGGTGTTAAGTACTCACCTGAGTAGGGACAAAGTCCTCATTCCCAGGTGTCATAGTAATTCTCTCTTTGGCCTTACGTCTTTTACATTAAATGTCTTATTTTGAAATTTAATTTCTACTGTAGGTCTGGGGAGTGTCTTAGATGACCCTGAGCTTGTCCTTTTCTTTCAGTTACATCGGATGGTCTTATAGGAGATATTACCTTTCCCCACCAAGCTTTTCTTCCATTATTATTCTTAGAATGCTGCAATGGCAAAAGCACTAGCACTAGTTTCATTTATTTCAGACAGCATGAAACAGCTTTCATGGGACTGAGAAAGCCTTTACTCAGAATATCCTATAGTGTGGCCATTATGATGTTCTTCTGGGACATGGGGGAGTGGGTTGAATCCTATTAAGTAGAGGAGACAATTGAATGTGCCTTTCCTGCAACCTGGGTGAGTACTTTAATCATGACTTATTGGATAAGAGGTTAGGGGAGGATCACCATTGGCTTCTCCAGATGCATTTCGTGTGAAATGAATAATAGCTCCCTGTGTAGTAGAGTTTCAGTTTTGTGAGTCCCACTGGCACTAATGTTGTAAGTACTGGAGGACAGCTTAAGCCCACCTTTGTTTCTAGCAGTTCCTGCTGGCCAGCTTAAGCAGCTCAGTGCAGTTTGCAAATCTCATTATTTGGCAATTATGTTTCCTGAAGCACTGTACTAAAATCAGGCACCAAACTCAGAGCAGTGATCTAAAAATTTAGTCACTGAACAACTAACTAGGAAGCCTGAGAATAAAGTCTCAAAAAATTTTGAGTCATGCATAATTTTCTGATAAGCTGGTAACTTCAATATCCCACTTCAGTAGTATAACTGATGTTCTGAAGTAAAATATGTAACACATGCTCTTTGGGATCTAATACTGCTCTGCATTCTGTTCATTTTTCTGAGTACTGCTAGTGGAAGCAATTAAGACAATTGAAAACATAGATTTTCCATTGCCATTACAACAAAAGATAGCACTTTTGTTCTCAAGTCTCTTTAGATATCAGTTTCCAGGTAAATCAAAATTCTTTACACAGACTTTTACTTCAGAGATTCTCTGATAGTAACTTAAAATACAATTTAATTTAATTTGCCTGGTCTTCATAACTTAAAAAATTTCAGATGGACTTATGGGTCATATGTACGTATTTTATCACTATGTATTGCATAACTTGTAGGCATGTAAATAAGCACGAAAGTGCAAAATTACAGTACCAGACATATACATGCCTTTTTCTATCTAGCCATATATTTTCACCATGCTATAATCATGCAAATAGACAGAGATTGCATCCAATGTCAATCACACAATTAAACATACCATATGCACCAGTAATAAGTCCAAACACTTACATTAGTCCAGTTATGGATAAATGATTTTAATTATTTTGCTCCCAGTTTTGCTCAGAATTGCAGAGAAAACTCTGCAGATGCCAGGGTGTAACCATGGAATTCAGCCTTCTGCTTCTTAAAAGGTAGCAAAGACACATTTCCAAAGCTGCTCTTGCTTGATGTTCAAAATGCAATGGAATACATTGAGACATACGGTTTTTTTTAAATCTCATGCTTTCATCCAGCCCTAAAATGTATCTGACATGCACTGAAATGTCAGCAGCATTATATGAGATGACTTGATATCACAAGCCATGGTGCCATAATAGTAAACAACCTTGGGAATGGGAACTGGAGCAGCACACATATCTGAAACTGCAGAGTGCTCCTTAGCTGCTTACAGCTAGTTATTTTCTTTGCTGTCATAAAGATGTTCAGCCTAGATACAACCTCAACTTTTGAATTTACTGATTCTTTTATCTCTCCTACAGTTTTCTATATCAAGTTTCTTTATAAACTAAAGTTGCATGCAGCTATACTTGTTCCACTGGGAGTAAAGACAAAAGAGCTTGAAGTTAGACCATTAGTGCGAAGGGAGACTTGAGTGCTCAGCACTTCTCTGTCACAGAACTCTGATGAGTGTGGAAAACTCACTCAGGAGGTTTCTGTTTGCAACTTATATGCAAGTGAATCTACTGTGAGGTTTGTGAGGTGTTTAGCTAGTACAGTAAAAGGGCCTTCTAAATATCATAAATCAAATTTTATTTCTAAATTGAGTCAGGATTTAATTTAGTTAACAATTTCATTGATGGATGATATGGTCCAAAGCTGTCTATACTGGAAACTAAGAAAGCAAGTGTTTTATAATAACCCCACTGGAAACATTGCACTGCCACTTTACATCTGTTTCCAAACCTATTGGTCAATTACTCATTGCCACACTGAAACAGCTCAGCTAGCAATGGTAAATTAATGTATATCTTGTCTCATAATATCATAGCCACATTGGGAGACTGAAAAATACGTATTGCATTTAGATATTTTTATTATATGTATGTTCAGTCTTTTGATGAAAAGCATCTGAATACAGCCAGCAAGGTGTGACTCTCAAAAATATTATTTTTCAACATTGAAAAAATGGCTTTGTTTTTCTACCAAAAGTGCAGGAATACTCCGAATTTCATGCTCTATTTTCCCTGAAACTCTGTTAGAATGCTACATCATTCACATCTGTAGTTAGCAGACTTCAGATTCCCTCATCTACAGAAAAGACAAAGCAAAATATTTGTTTTACACAGAATTCTATAAAAACTGTAACTGTTACTTGCAAGAAATTGACAGATTTCAAAACTATATTCTTAAAGGAAAATCAACGACCAAAATTTCTTGCATAATTTGAATTAATCCCTCTCTCTGTATATCTTTGAATGTGTTCATATATGCATACATATACCCAACTGTAACTGTAATTATAAGTAAAAACATACATATGACTTTACATGCCACTTTGGGAAGGATTCTTCTGTCCCAGCTTTCCTGTCTAAGAGTTTTTTATTGAAATCTAATTTAGGCTTTCTAAAAAATGGAAGGAAGCAGTCATTCCCAAAGGATGATCCCTTTTTGCTGAAGAAAAGTACCCTAAAAAAGACCATTCTCTAGTTTACCCATTTTCTGCAGAAACTCTACAAAGAGTGCTTTACATAACTTTAAGTCAACTGTCTTCAGATAACCAAAATAAAATCAATCCTATTCTTTGATTTTCTCTACTTTCCCCTCAGGGTCCAACTTTCAGAGCCTCAGGTGCTCAAAAGTGGGAATCTAGGCAGCATCAGGGTGGTTGAGGTCAGGATAGGTGCTCACTGGTGAACAAGCTGGGCTTTCCCCAGGTGCCACACTCCATAGAAACATTTCTTCCTAAGAGATAAGGATCTTTGGAGGGCAAAACATTCCAGCAGAGAATTTCTGATCGGTTCCAGTCTTCAACAGCACTGGTTCTTTTCTTCACTAATTGCAACGCATCATGGATTAAGTAGATGTTTTGATCGAGCCTTATAGATGCTCTAAAGACCATAAACCAGCTGACCACAATCCTGACATCTTCTCTGGCATCACAGTTAATTGAATTTCAGTATAAGTTGAAAACCTGGTTGACCAACGTTCCCAACCAAAGTGATTCCCCAGCTAGAGGTGTCTGTGTGTAAAAATCTTAGACTGTTCATTGGCTTTTCTAGCTGTGTTGAGGCAGCAAAGGAAAGATCTCACATCAGCATCAGCAGGATTGAGTGAGGATACTGAAAAAGGCAAAAACTAAATGTAAAGCTACATAGCAAACATGGGAAGAAAGAAGTGCTACTTCTTTAGTTAGACATTATCTGAGCAAAGGAAGAAATAAGTGATGCTGAATATACACAGAAATTAATCTAGATAATCCATCCAAAAGAGACATCAAGGTGATTGTTTTAAGGGAAAGGAAAAACTGAGTCTCTAAAGAAGGACTGTAAGTGACAGAACTTTCCTCTGAATCAGCAGTTGTTTGCATGCTGATGACAGCTGCATTTATTGTTAATCACTATTGGTTCTAAGTTTAATATTTCTTAATCTCCTTGACTGCCCTCTGGTTCCCTTTATTACTGTGCAAAATACATAACTAATATTCCCAGATGAAAAAAAAAAGTGAGCTGAAATATTGATTTTTCAGTTTCCTGTTCCTCTAGTAAAAGGTAATGAGCAAAATTCATCACAGGAATAATTAGTAGAAATTATTCCTATTGTATCGTGAAATTAATTGACATTTCATTGCTTATCTGGAGGCTTAATGATGATTTCTGGTGATAATTACTGAGCTTTCAAAGTTATTGTTAATATGCACCAGACTTCTCTGTTTATCGAAACCCAGAAAATATGTGGCTATATAAAAATATTTTAAATATGCCTCAAATGTTGAGCTGTCCTGAATGGAAAAGCAGTTTTCATTTGTTTATTTTTTTTTAATGTCTCCATCTCTCAAATCTTTCTCTTGAAAACTGGATGTAAGAATTAAAGCTGAGAATTTACAAACGGGCCTTGACAATGTACGTCATGAATAATGGAAATGAACAACGACAAGAACAGCAATAGCTCAAGAAAAAATCAAAGAGGAAATAGTTAAATTCTCACTTAGTTCTAAACTTTTTCTTATTTAGTCACACACATCTGCAGTACCAAAACAGTAACAGGTAAATCTTATTTCATGAGTACCTGTAGCACAGATGGTGCAGAAATCCTTGAGACAGGACTGATGAAGCCAGCTGTCAAACTGCTGCAATATGCTTAGTTCAGGTGCAATGCACCTTCCATGTGAGTCTGACTGCTTTCAGGGCAGTACTGCTCTGTGCCCTGCAGATGTACTGAGTTGCCTACCACTGCACATCTTAGGCACTTCTAAGGTCAAATGGTGAGAAGTTTAAATACCTAAATGTTCGAATCATGGTCCGAGAGGGACAATTATGGAGGCAAAATAGAGACCATTAAAAATCCACCTCTTCTGGACCCACTCCAGGATCTCCATTCCTCCCTTGTACTGATGAGCCCAGAATTGGACACAGCGCTCCAGATGTGGCCTCACCAGGGCTGAGTAGAGGGGCAGGATCACTTCCCTTGACCTGCTGGCAATGCCCTTCCTAACGCACCCCAGGATACCCCTGACCTACAAGGCCACAAGAACATTGCTGGCCCATGGACAGCTTGTTGTCCACCAGGACCCCCAGGTCCTTCTCCTCAGAGCTGTTTTCCAGCAGGTCAGCCCTCTGCTTGTCCTGGCGCATGGGGTTATTCCTCCTCAGGTGCAGGACCCTGCATTTGCCTTTGTTGAATTTCAGACAGTTTCTCATTGCCAGTCCCTCCAGCCTGTCAATGTCCCTCTGAAGGGCTGCACAGCCCTCTGGGGCATTGGCCACTCCTCCCAGCTTGGTGTCAGTGAACTTGCTGAGGAGCCATCTGCCCCTTCATCCAAGCAATGATGGACAAGTTTGACAGTTCTGGGGCCAGTATTGAATCTTGGGGGACACTGCTAGTGCCAGGCCTTCAACTAGACCCTTTGCCACTGGTTACAACCCTCTGGGGTCTGCCACTCAGCCAGTTCTCAATCTTCCTCACCACCTGT